>NW_026471473.1:0-12157 GCF_026875155.1 Cherax quadricarinatus | reverse complement strand
ACAGGTCGTCCTGTCTGTCTCAACTACTGATCACTACGACAAGGTCCTAAATGCACTAGAAGACAAAAGAATGCAGAAGTAATATATACAGACTTTGCAAAAGCCTTCGACAAGTGTGACCATGGCGTAATAGCGCACAGAATGCGCGCTAAAGGAATAACAGGAAAAGTCGGTCGATGGATCTATAATTTTCCTCACTAACAGAACACAGAGAGTAGTCGTCAACAGAGTAAAGTCCGAGGCAGCTACGGTGAAAAGCTCTGTTCCACAAGGCACAGTACTAGCTCCCATCTTGTTCCTCATCCTCATATCCGACATAGACAAGGATGTCAGCCACAGCACCGTGTCTTCCTTTGCAGATGACACCCGAATCTGCATGACAGTGTCTTCCATTGCAGACACTGCAAGGCTCCAGGCGGACATCAACCAAATCTTTCAGTGGGCTGCAGAAAACAATATGAAGTTCAACGATGAGAAATTTCAATTTCTCAGATATGGTAAAACATGAGGAAATTAAATCTTCATCAGAGTACAAAACAAATTCTGGCCACAAAATAGAGCGAAACACCAACGTCAAAGACCTGGGAGTGATTATGTCGGAGGATCTCACCTTCAAGGACCATAACATTGTATCAATCGCATCTGCTAGAAAAATGACAGGATGGATAATGAGCCAAGCCCATGATGACACTCTTCAGGTCACTTGTTCTATCTAGGCTGGAATATTGCTGCACTCTAACAGCACCTTTCAAGGCAGGTGAAATTGCCGACCTAGAAAATGTACAGAGAACTTTCACGGCGCACATAACGGAGATAAAACACCTCAATTACTGGGAGTGCTTGAGGTTTCTAAACCTGTATTCCCTGGAACGCAGGAGGGAGAGGTACATGATTATATACACCTGGAAAATCCTAGAGGGACTAGTACCGAACTTGCACACGAAAATCACTCACTACGAAAGCAAAAGACTTGGCAGACGATGCACCATCCCCCCAATGAAAAGCAGGGGTGTCACTAGCACGTTAAGAGACCATACAATAAGTGTCAGGGGCCCAAGACTGTTCAACTGCCTCCCAGCACACATAAGGGGGATTACCAACAGACCCCTGGCAGTCTTCAAGCTGGCACTGGACAAGCACCTAAAGTCAGTTCCTGATCAGCCGGGCTGTGGCTCGTACGTTGGTTTGCGTGCAGCCAGCAGCAACAGCCTGGTTGATCAGGCGCTGATCCACCAGGAGGCCTGGTCACAGACCGGGCCGCGGGGGCGTTGACCCCCGAAACTCTCTCCAGGTAAACTCCAGGTATTGTCACCACTGACAGTTTTGACACAGTTTCTGCAGCTAGCCAAGGAGGGTCCCTTGCTGGATCAGGAACTTGCATTTTGGTAGCAAAGTGTTCAGCAAAGAGGTCTCTCACCCTCTATATCTCTCAGCCAGGACATAAAATTTGGTCTCTTCTGATAGAGCATTACACGCTGGCATAAGCACCACAAAAACCTGTAATAAACCTTCAATAACTTTAATGCCCCCTCGGCTCCAGCAGCAAAACTCTCATATATATACTTAATACCGCCTTGGTCCGGCTTTCCTCTTATCTTCACAAACGCTGCCCGCAGCGCTTCACTTTGTATCAACACATTTTTTCACATTAACATAAGTATGAACTGGGTGAGCTTGACGACGCTGGTCCTCGAAGACAGGACAACCTCAGATTAAGTAAGTAAGTTTATTCAGGTATACACAAATACAGTTACATAGAATTATCATATATAGCAGCATATGTGTAGAGAACCTAGGATAACCCAAAAAAGTCAGACAGAGTGACTTATTTCCATTGGGGTCCTTTTACCTTATTATTATAGTAATAAAGGTTATAATATTTTCTTATTGTTCTACAATGAAGATAACATCTTATTATCATACTAAAAAGACTATCAGCGACACCAAGGTCATTAAGACTATCTACAATACGAGGGTCATTACACGGAATAAGGAAAATTTACACGTATGTTAGCTAAAAAATAGAAAATCATTCCCCTCCCTTTCTGTAGCTACATTCATCAGACACCTTTTGGCACTCTTCTTGAACTGGTTCATGCTATGACTGGCTTTGACATGTGCGGGTAGTCTGTTCCATTCCTTTATTGCTGTACAATAAAAGGTGTTTGAAGCCTGGCCACTGACTGTGGGTACTACAAAGTTGTGCTCTCTCCCCCTAGTTCTATGATTGCTTTTGTTCCCAGCCTTGACAAAATTGACAGCAAGATATTCTGGACATTGCTTGTGAGCAATTTTATAAAACATGATTTAGCTTCAGTTGTTTTACTCTGTCTTCAACATTCAGCATATCCAATGCTGTAATTCATCCTGGCCTACATGTTCTCTTGGTCCCAGCCCCAGGATGAATCTTACAATTTTGTTCTGGGTGATTTGCAGTCTATCTTTCAGTTTTTTTGTCAAGGCAGAGTACCAAGAAGAGCAAGCGTAATCCATATGGCATTGTAAAAGGGCTAGACATAGAGTCCTGCGAGCCTCAGTAGGTAGACACTGTGCTTGTCTATTCAGGAACTTCAGTCTGGCATTCGCTTTCTTTACTACACTGTTCCCTATCAATTCTCCTGACATGCATGGGTCAAAGGGGATTCCCAAAAATTTTACTGATGAAACCAAAGTGATGGGCTCCCCATTACATTGAACATTAAAATTATTTACCCTTCTCAGTTTATGTTTCGTGCCAAAGAGAATGGCTTCAGTTTTCCCTAGTGTGTAATGATAGTTTGTTGTCTACTAACCATTTGCTGCAGGACTCCAGTTCCAGTGTTAAAACATTAGCAATATCTTGTGGGTCTTTACCTGACACTAACAGAGCACTGTCATCTGCATACAGTAGGAGTTTGCACTTGACACTGATAGGCATATCATTGACATAACATAAGAATAATAAGGGACCCAGAATACTACCTTGGGGAACTCCACATGTTATCGGCAGGGGTTCTGATTCTGTTTTGTTGATTTTGACTATTTGTCTCCTGTTGCTAAGGTAGGACTTAAACCAGTCTACAGAACCTATACCGATAGTTTGAAGTTTATTACATAATATATTGTGGTGACAGTATCGAAGGCCTTTTGCAGGTCTAAGGTTACCATGCCTATGAGGTTCCTCTTTGACATTTCAGTTCTCAGGTAATCCATCAGATTAATAAGGGAGGTGTCGGTTGAGTAGGATCTTCTAAAGCCCGATTGATAGCTATGGAGAATGTTGTTGTCATTAAGGTACTTAACTACTTGAGAATACACCGCCCTCTCTAGAATTTTAGATATTATACTGAGTATACTAACAGGCCTATAGTTGCTTACACCAGACCTACTATTTTTCTTGAAGATAGGAGTAACTATGGCCTCCTTGAACCCCTCCGGTACTGTATTAGTGGTGATTGATAGATTTATTATGTGAGCAATAGGGATTGACAGTTCAGAAGCACCATCTTTTAGGAACTTAGACGGGATGTTATCAGGACCTGTGCTCTTAGTTGGTTTAACCTGCTTAGTTCTTTTTGAATAAAGTCATGAGATACACTTACTAGTTGACAGCTGTTTGGGGTTACCCCTTTATTGGCATAGTATGTTTGAAACTTATCAGAGTCTGTGTTAAAGGTATTTGATGCAGCTGGTAGTTTACTTACTAGTGTTGATGCAACAGATGTGTAGTATGAATTAAAGCAATTTGCCACCTAAGATGTTTCGTGGCATACCTCATTATCGATAGTGAGTACTATGTTAGACCTATCTACTGGCTTATGGCTATACCCCAACTGTTTTAGTTGTTGCCAGAGCTTTCTGGGTTATGCTTATACTCTTCAATTTTTGAGCAGTAGTGCTTTGCCTTTGCTCCTTTTATAAGTCTCTGTACTCTGTTCCTCACCCTTTGGAATTCATTTAGTGCTGCAATATCCTGTCTGTTTGCTTTAAATCTTTTTAGCAGCTGGTCTCTGAATTTCATATTATCTAATATCTCAGTATTCATCCCGGGTTCAGTTCTTCGTTTAATCCTAACCTCTTTAACTGGTGCAATATTATCAAGGATGGTTAGTGAACATTGTTTTGAATTTTTCCCAGGCATCGTTTACGTCCGTGCAACTTGTTATCTCTGTCCAGTCACAATTGTGTACCCTTTTTACCAGTTTTTCTTTACTTTTGTTTCTAGTTGACCTCTTTTTTATTGCCCCTGTGTGGGCCCTTTATCCTATCCCTATTTTTTTCCCGGGTGCCAGTAAATGATGAAATGTCACTAAGCCCGTGGTAATGCCCGGCCTGACTACTAATTTTTCCTCAGAGGGGTTTTTAAAAAATTATGTGGTCAATTAGGGGGGCTGAAAAAGGGTGTGACCCGGGGGGTTGGGAAAGTATTAATAAGTTGAGTGTAACTATTTAACCCCTAAAATTTTGCTTATCCCTTTTTTGCATAGCCCGTTATTTTGTGCTGAAAAAAAGAAAATTTTAAGTCGCCCAGTATTATTGTCTTTGAAATTTTTTTCAACTCCGGACCAAAACTCTGGGAAAAATCTTCTAAGAACCCGGTCCTGGGTAGGAGGGCGGTAACTAGTTCCTACTAAGATGGGTTTGGTCTTAGGAAGCAGCACTTCAAACCATAGAATCCCCAGTTATTGTTTTTTAAAATCAGGTCTTGGGTTGTAAGCTAAGTCATTTCTAATGTAGGCACATACCCCACCACCCTTTCTGTTCCTATCTAAGCGTTTTATATTGTAACCATCTATTTTGACTCGTCGTCAGTACCGTATCACCCAAACCCAAAGATTCAGAGATGGTATAACTATTTTTTTTATTATCACACTGGCCGATTCCCACCAAGGCGGGTGGCCCGAAAAGGAAAAACTTTCCCCATCATTCACTCCATCACTGTCTTCCCAGAAGGGTGCTTTACACTACAGTTTTTAAACTGCAACATTAACACCCCTCCTTCAGGTGCAGGCACTGTACTTCCCATCTCCAGGACTCAAGTCCGGCCTCCCGGGTTTTTCCCTGAATCCCTTCATAAATGTTACTTTGCTCACACCCCAAACAGCACGTAAAAGTATAAAAACCATTTGTCTCCATTCATCCTATCAAACACGCTCACGCATGCCTGCGGGAAGTCCAAGCCCCTCGCCCCACAAAACCTCCTTTACCCCCCCCTCCAACCCTTCCTGGGCCGACCCCTACCCCCCTTTCCCTTCCACTACAGACTGATACACTCTTGAAGTTATTCTGTTTCGCTCCATTCCCCTTTTACATGTCCGAACCACCTCAACAACCCTTTTCCTCAGCCCTCTGGAAAAACAGTTTTGGTAATCCCGCACTCCTCCTAACTTCCAAACTACGAATTCTCTGCATTATATTCACACCACACATTGCCCCCAGACATGGGCATCTCCACTGCCTCCAGCCTTCTCCTCGCTGAAATTCATCAACCCATGCTTCACACCCATATAAGAGCGTTGGTAAAACTTACTCTCATACATTCCCCTCTTTGCCTCCAAGGACAAAGTTCTCTGTCTCCACAGACTCCTAAGTGCACCACTCACTCTTTTTCCCTCATCAATTCTATGATTCACCTCATCTTTCATAGACCCATCCGCTGACACGTCCAACTCCCAAATATCGAATACGTTCACCTCCTCCATACTCCTCCCCCCAAATCTGATATTCAATCTTTCATCACCTAATCTTTTTGTTATCCTCAAAACCCCTTTACTCTTTCCTGTATTCACCTTAATTTTCTTCTTTTGCACACCCTACCAAATTCATCCACCAATCCCCTGCAGCTTTCTCTTCAGAATCTCCCAGAGCACAGTGTCATCAGCAAAGAGCAGCTGTGACAACTCCCCCCCTGTGTGTGATTCTTTATCTTTTAACTCCACGCCTCTTGCCAAGACCTCGAATTTACTTCTCTTACAACCCCATCTAAAATATATTAAACAACCACGGTGACATCACACATCCTTGTCTAAGGCCTACTTTTACTGGGAAAAAATTTCCCTCTTTTCTACATACTCTAACTTGAGCCTCACTATCCTCGTAAAAACTCTCACTGCTTTCAGTAACCTACCTCCTACACCTTTACACTTGCAAACATCTGCCACATTGCCCCCCTATCCACCTGTCATACGCCTTTTCCAAATCCATAAATGCCACAAAAGACCTCTTTAGCCTTATCTAAATACTGTTCACTTATATGTTTCACTGTAAACACCTGGTCCACACACCCCCTACCTTTCCTAAAGCCCCTTTTTTCATCTGCTATCCTATTCTCCGTCTTACTCTTAAATTCTTTCAATTATAACTCTACCATACACTTACCAGGTACACTCAACAGACTTATCCCCCTATAATTTTTGCACTCTCTTTTATCCCCTTTGCCTTTATACAAAGGAACTATGCATGCTCTCTGCCAATCCCTAGGTACCTTACCCTCTTCCATTTAAATTTTTTAAATAATTGCACCAACCACCCAAAACTATATCCCCACCTGCTTTTAAATTTCTATCTTTTACCCATCAATCCCGCTGCCTTACCCCCCTTTTATTTTTCCTACTTTCCTCACGAACTTCCCCAACACTCACAACTGGCTCTTCCTCACTCCCACAAGATGTTATTCCTCCTTGCCCTATACCGAAATCACAGCTTCCCTATCTTCATCAACATTTAACAATTCCTCAAAATATTCCCTCCATCTTCCCCAAAACCTCTAACTCTCCATTTAATAACTCTCCTCTCCTATTTTTAACTGACAAAATCCATTTGTTCTCTAGGCTTCTTAACTTGTTAATTCACTCCAAAACTTTTTCTTATTTTCAACAAAATTTGTTGATAACAGCTCACCCCCTCTCTCATTTGCTCTCTTTTACATTGCTTCACCCCTCTCTTAACCTCTCTCTTTTTCTCCATATACTCTTCCCAACTTGCATATTTCTACTTTAAAAAAAATTTCTCATATGCAAAATTTTCTCCCTTTATACTCTCTTTACATCCATTCCCCCCCAATCCCCCCTTTCCCTCCTGCACCCATTTTCTGAAACCCACAAATTTTCTGCTGAACACTTAACACTACTTTTTTTAAACCTACCCTTTCCCTTCGACCCCATTGCCTTCTTCATTAGCCCATCTATCCCCCAAATAGCTGTTTAAAAATCTTACCCTAACTGCCTCCTCTTTTAGTTTAAAAACCTTCACCTCTTCTTCCTGTGCTTCTATTCCCCTTGATCCCATTACCTTTTACTCTCAGTGAGCTACAACTAGAAAGTGATCTGTTTTAATCTGTGGCCCCTCTTAAAATGTCACCCCTGAAGTCTACCAACGTTTTTTTATCTACCAAAAATTTCCAAAAAACTCTGTCTTTCGCCCTACATCATTCGTGATACTATTTATCCTCTTTTTCTTAAAATATGTTTACCTATAACTAAAAACCCCCTTTTAACAAAGTTCAATCAAAGGGCTCCCATTTCTTTTTTCACCTGGGACCCCCCAAAATTACCTACCCCCCTCTCTAAAAGTTTCTCCCACTTTAGCATTGGTCCCCACCACAATTCCTCTCACTTGGTTCAAAGGTCCCATTCATTCATTTAAAACTCCCCAAAAATCTCTCTCTCCTCGCATTCCTCCTTCTCCAGGTGAACCGCTTATTTACCCCCTTCTGCATCCCAACCTTTACTTTTTAAACCACATAATTCTCGAATTAACCATTCATTTCTTTTCCCTTCCCTAATGATCATTTAAAAATTACTGCTCCCTTCCTTTTCTCTAACCTCTCAGATACTCCCCAATTTAATCCCTTTATTTTCCCCCCCCTGAAAACTCTCCTACCCCTTCAGCTTTTTTTTCGCTTAACCAGGACATCCAACTTCTTTTCATTCATAACATCAGCAACACTGTTTTTTTGTCTCCGCACTAATCCCCGCACATTTAAAAACCCATTTTATAAAGTTTTTCTTTTCTTTCTTTTTTGTAAAAGTATACAGGAAAGGGGGTTTCTAGCCCCTTGTCCGGCATTTTAGTCGCCTCATACGCACGCATGGCTACGGAGGAAAAATTCTTTTTCCCCTTCCCCTGGGCAATGAAGAAATAAAAAAAGAACAAGAGCTATTTAGAATAAGGAGAAAAACCTAGATGTATGTATATATATATATGCATGTGCGTGTCTGTGAAGTGTGACCAAAGTGTAAGTAGGAGGTAGCAAGATATCCCTGTTATCTAGCGTGTTTATGAGACAGAAAAAGAAAACCAGCAATCCTACCATCATGCAAAACAGTTACAGGTTTTTGTTTCACAGTCATCTGGCAGGACGGTAGTACTTCCCCGGGTGGTTGCTGTCTACCAACCTACTACCTATATATATATATAGTATATAAAATATATTATATATATATATATATATATATATATATATATATGTCGTGCCAAATAGGCAGAATTTGCGATCTTGGCTTAAATAGCAACGCCGTCTTGCCCAATAGGACAATGAAAATTTTGTGTATGCAATAATTTCCCCAAAATCATTCTGAACCTAACAAAAAAATTATTTCACGTGTTTGTTTAGTTTTTAAATTACTGAAACAATCTAAAATAATTTATTTGGGTTAGGTAAAAAAAATTTGTTTTGTTTAATAAGGTTTTAGGTAAGTTTTTTTTAAGATTTTTTGGGCAAAATTAAAAATTTTTACATAAAATAATAAAAAAAAAATATATCATTAAACGTATCAGAGAAAATTTTTCAAAAGGATTAAATTTTAAAAATGAGTTTTTGAAATTTGCCAATTTACATATTCGGCACGATATATATATATAATATATATATATATATATATAATTATATATATATATATTATATATATATATATTTATATATATAATATATATGTATATATATATTTTTAAACACAAAAAACCCGCACATAAAAGACAAAAGCTTACAGATTTTCGGTCCGATTTGGGACCATTAAAAGTCACTTTTGATTTTGTCAATGCCCCAAAGTGGGCCCAAACGTGTCGTAAGCTTCTGTTTTTTATGTGCGGGTTATTTGTGTATTTTCCAGTCACGGTATTGTCCCTTTTTTGTTTTTTAAAATTTTTGTATGTGTTGCGTGCGTGTGTGTGGGGGGTTTGTGTGTGTGTGTGTTTGTGTGTGTTGGGGTGTGTGTTTTTACTACCTAATTGTACTCCCCTAATTTGGGGGTTGCAAGGGTCGAGACTCTGCTCCTGGCCCCCCCTCTTCACTGATCGTCTGGCCCCTCCTCTCTTGCCCTGGGTTTGTAAACCCTTTTTTAAAACATTTGGTTACTGCCTCCACTACTTCACTTGCTAGGCTTTCCATTTGCTGACAACTCTGCTGAAAAAAATTTTCCCTAACGTCCCTGTGACACTTCTGGTCTTCAGTTTCCCAGTTGTGACCCTTGTCCCTGTGTCCCCTCTGGAAACCCTTTCTCTTCCCCCTTGTCTATTCCGCAGTATCTTGTATGTCGTTTTCATGTCCCCCCCTAAACCCTTCTGCCCCCAGTGTCGTCGCCGTTTTCCCCTTAATTTTTCCTGTAGAACCCCTTGAGCTTGGGACTACCCCTTTTTGCAAACCTTTGTACTTTCCTAACTTCTTGACGTGCTTGCCAGGTGGGGTTTCCAGACTGGTGCTGCATACCCCGGTATGGGCCTAACATAACGGTAAACAGTGTCTTGAACGTTTCTTTTTAAGTATGGAAACGCTATTCCAGGTTTGCCAGGCGCTGATGTGCAGGGTTTTTTTGGGTTTTGATGTGTGCCCCGGTGATGTGCTCTTTAAACGTTAAGAGAAAATTTTAGAAAGGATTAATTTTTAAAGAGTTTTTGCAAATTTGACCTTTTACATTTGGGCAGAGTATAAAATAGGGGGATTAAAGAAAAGGTTGGGATGCGAGAAGTGGGCCATAAAGCTGTATGCCCCTGGAGAAAAAGGGGAAATTTGGAGGAGAGAGGGGATTTTGGGAGATTTATAATTATGGGAACTTTTTAAACCCAAGTGAGAGGAATTTGTGGAAGGGAACCTGTGCTAAAGTGGAGAAACTTTTAGAGAGGGTGTGGAGGTAGTTTGGGGTCCCAGGTATAAATGATAATGGAAGCCCTTTTATTGAATTTGTATAAAAAGGGGGTTTAGTTATAGGAATACATTTTTAAAAAAAAAGAGGTAAATAAGTATACAAGATATGATGTAGGGCAAAATGACAGTAGTTTGTTGGATTATGTATTAGAAGATAAAAGATGTTGAGTAGACTTCGGGATGTCGTTTTAAGGGGCCCCGATATATTTGATCACTTTTTTGTTGTAGCTACTGGAAAAAAAAGGAGATGGGATACAAAGGGGAAAAAGCTAGGGAAGGAGAGGTTAAGTTTTTTAAACTTAAAGAGGAGGCAGTTAGGGAAGAATAAACACTATTTTTGGGGGATAGATGGGCTAAAGAGAGCAAATGCAAGGGGGCAAGAGGTATGGTGTAGGTTTAAAAAAGTAGTGTTAGGTGTTCAGCAGAAGTTTGTGGTTTCAGGGGAAAATGGGGGGCGGAGGGAAGAGGGTCGATTGGTGGAATGATGATGTAAAAAGGTATAAGGGAAAAAAGTTAGCATATAAGAAATTTTTACGTAGAAGTGAGCAAAGGGGGAAGGTATATGGAGAAAAAAAAGAGAGGTTAACGAGTGGTGAAGCAAAGAAAAAAAAGAGCAAATGAGAGAGTGGGTGAGATTTTTTCAACAATTTTGTTGAAAATAAGAAAAAGTTTTGGGGTGGATTAAAAGTTGAGGAAGCCTAGAAACAAAAGGGCGTGTCAGTTAAAAAAGGAGAGGGAGAGTTATTAAGGAGAGTTGATTTTTGGGAAATGGAGGGAATATTTTGAGGATTTGTTAAATGTTATGAGATAGGGAAGCTGTGATTTGTGTATAGGGCAAGAAGGAATAACTTTTTGTAGGCATTGTCTCTTCGCTTTCGGGTGAGTGGCGCATGCGCAAACGCTCTTGCTTTCCCTTGGGGGCAAATTCCTGTTTTCACCCAAAATGGGGTGCCCCGCTACCAAAAGGGGGAGCAACACCGTGTGTGTTGACCCTTTTTAAAAGGGGGGAAATACCCCACGAATGCCCCTGTTTTATTACCAACATTAAGGGACACGTTTGCATTTTTGTTGAAACTTACCGGAAAACACTTAAAGGTCATCCGAATCTTCATAAAGTTCTGCACAGTGAGGGATAGAAAGGGACGGTGACTGTACCCAAAAAGAACATCACCGTACATCTGGGCTGGAGTACGCCGCGGGATGCCTCAAAATACTACACCTGGGGAGGAACCGCAACGTTCCCCTTTGAGGAGACAATGTGATATCAAGAGACATTTCAAAGATATGGTGGGTGCATGACATTACTTTGTTCATGGACGGAGGGAACTATGAAGGGGTTTTCCCGGGTGGGTTTACACCGTCAAGATGTCTTTAGAAGACTTTCCATGTAGTTTCCGGAGGATTTTAGGACACAGCTGTACTGACCTACGCGGGGCAACGAAAGCGTGTCGCCTGTGCGGGGCTTTTGACCACAGGCGGCCCGGGTGTGGTAGGCGAGCGCCCCCCGGCCTTTGGGAGCGGGAATGCCCCGGAGTCTCAGGCGAACCTCACCCAAGAATTTGAGGCGGAGGCAAAAGGGGAAATTTGGGGGGGACGAAATGGAGGGGGTGGGTTTAGAATTGTGGACAATACCGTGGCTTCGGATATTCCCCCGCAAGCGGGGGGGGGAGTTGAGCAGCAGCCTGTGGGGGTGGGGAGACCCCGGGGCCCCCAGGATTATTACCCCCTACAGGAGATGATTTAAATCTTTCCCGGACGTGCCTGCGGGGGAACCCCCCTACAGAAGAGCATTCTGCGGTTGAGAAGGGTTGATTGAGAGATTCCCGAGCCCCTGGGGTCAGAGCCTGGCAGTTGCAGTTGAACAGGTGGGAAACTGGGTGCAAAAAAGGGCAATGGAAATACTGATATGGAAATTGAGGGCACACTAAAAGAGGGTGGGGCTGTCGGGTGAGAGGTTAAAAAACCACTCGCGTACAGGGGCAAGGTGGGGGGGTATTTGAAAGGGGTTTTTGGGGGGGGGGGGGGGTGGGGGGGTAG
>NW_026471472.1:0-29366 GCF_026875155.1 Cherax quadricarinatus | reverse complement strand
TGTACACTTTTTCTATTAATTTTATTTTTAAACATGTTAGATTTCGTTTTTGTCACGTCTGTTTTTCTAATTTTAAAATTTCGCTGAACTAAATGTTGCTTGGAAAATTTTCCCTCGAAAATTTGGTTTAATTTTTACTTATTACAGTTAACCCCCTTTTTTCTGTATAAAATTGTAGGGACTGGTCACTTCCCTGGTTTTGAAGTGACGTTGACCCCAAAGATTTTCCTATGACGCCAGAGTTTAATTCGACACCGCAATTTCAATGCCAAGAAAAAAAAGGCACAATCCGGACTGAAAAATAATCAAAAACTCGCAAGGGGGACAAACTTATGAAAGTGGCCCACCAGGGCCCCGGACATTGATGGCCCAATTCGGACAAAACGTCGCAAGTTTCAACACCCTACGTGGGGTTTTTTGGGTAAATTAAGTTTCGGGTTTTCCTCGATAAAATTTTGGCAATGTGACCCCCGGGGTCACATGTTTTAAAACGGGTTTAGTCTGGGAAATGAGCTAGGTGAGCGTTTTTTTTAAAAATTGTGTATAAACCCCCGTGAAGGTTCAAAGCCCTCAGTGAAGACAAATTCAGTTACACCAATATGGAAAAGCGAGGAATTAAAAACTGGAAGAACAAAACAAATGTGAATCACCCAACGAGGGGAATTTAAATTAAAGATTTGGAAGTGATAATCTTGGGGATCTTAATTTAATAATTTTAAATGTCCAGTCACTTCCACTAGGCTGGGATTTTGCTGCATACAAACAACCCTTTTATGAGGGATAAAAATGTGACCAAAATGTAAGAGAACGTTTATGCAGGAAAAAATTTAGTAAAGCATCAAATTATGGGAAGGTTGAAGTTCCTCAGACTACTCCTTCAAAACATAGCGAGAAAAATTACATCATAATTTATACTGGGAAGTCTAAGGAATTTCTCTAAAAATCGTCCACCGAATCAACGATCGAAAGTAGCATGTGATTTCGATTGCCGTGGAAAAAAAAATATGTCAACTGAAAAGCGGAACGAATTGGGTACGAGGCCCAAAGGGCTTTTCAACACCATTCCCAGGGAGATAACAACGTTCGGGTCACTTCAAGGGGAAACTTGAGAAAATTTATGCCCACAACCGGGCTAGGGTGCTAATTGGACCCATGCAGGAACGCAAACCCCTGATTACGCAGGTCGTTCCCGGGGGTTGGTTGGTTGGGCCCGGGCCCCGCGGGTGCGTTGATCTCAAAACCATCTTCACTAAACCCCCCGTGGCCCTAGGGGGTCCAGGGGTCCCCCGTCGTAATCTACTGAATCCCCTTATATGTATACTAGTTAGTATATTTGGGGACGTATATCCATTATTATTGGGGTTTAACGCCTCGCTTCACACGGCGGGGGGCCCGGGTTCGTTCCCCCAGAGTGAAAATTTGGGCGTTTTTTCCTTTCCCCCTGTGTCTATGTCCCCATCAGTAAAAAAGGGTCCCGGGGTGTTAGTCGACGGTGGGGGTGCATCCGGGAACGACAAATTTTGCCCGAGATGCCCCAGCAAAAAAGTGGCTTTCTATAGTATTTAATCATTGTTTCGTAGGTCCCTTACATGTTTTGTATAAATAAAGATTATTTTTATTATTTATTTAGGCCCCCTGGTCAGTAGGCTACGGATAGTTTGTGTGACGTCACGGCGTGGATGGCCCTTCGTACTCGGGGTCCCTCTAGTTCCGTTGGGCCCTACAACCCATACAGGCCTCCCCTCTCACACTGCTTTTAAGTGTTACCATCCAAAAGTGTTTTATCCCCTTTGAACCCCACGACGCACACCCCCTTTGTGGACCAAATTCCTTGATAAAGACCCCCTCAAGGGCATCAAGACCCCTCTACGGGGGATATTTACCTTAAATTTTACCAGTACGCAAAAGGTTACTCCAAAATTTCTTACCCTCTCTTGCCCTTTTTTTTCCCCTTATAAAAATTGCATCCACCTGAATTCCCGGGTACCTTCTTCTTTATGTATACATTGTTACAGCGGTATAGGTTAGGAACCAGCCCCTAGTATCATCTATTCATCATTTATCAGGTATCCCTTCTTGTTCCAAAAAGAGTCTGACAATATCCAATCATTACAATCACTTAAAAGAATCAAAGCGAGACATCAATACTACGGCTAAATTAGTAAAAAAAGGTCGCTCTCCAGAAAAAATAATAACCAATGCTTGCGTTATGAAAAGAAAAAAATTCATTATTTTTATCCTCCAGACATTCAGTCCTGACGCGCCTACTGAAGGTCGGAAAAATGCTAAAAATCTCGTAAACAAAAAAGATAATTAAATTATTTTATTCTCAAAAAACCCAATATAACACCAATTCAAAAAACAAAAAAATCAATCTAATTATTAAAGTGAAAATAGTCAGTTTCCAAAGAATAAATTTCCAACATTTGTGACAAATTTTCAACGAAACTTTGATATTATGTTTTCCCTCTTTATTTTAAAAGCAAAGTCCTTCCTCCCCCCTTTGAAGTTGGCCTGCCAAGAACAAACAACCCATGTAAAAAAAAGGGTTATCCCTGTGCAAGCGTTCACATCTTTTTTTTATGAGTCCCGAACTCGGGTGATAGCAGGCCTTTTTAGGCTTACTTTTATTGGGGAAGATTATATCTTCTAATTTTGTTCCCAAATTGGGGTTTGTGGGGGCCGTACCCTTTTTAAAAAAAAATTAGCATCACACACATGATCTCCTTTACTTACCTAAACCACACACAAACACGAGCTACGTTTGCAACCCACAAATAGGTGAATGCACCACGGACGGCGACGTACGTTCGAGTGAGAATTTACTTCTGGCCGTATGACGTACATATTTTACGCACACGCCACAAAAAAAGAGGCAGGAGAAAGAATGATAGATGCATAAACTGATGAAAACTTTTTGGCAAGAACCCCCCAAAGACTGGTACAAAGCTAAGGGGCAGGAAGGGAAAACAGGGGGAAAACCCCTACAATGGATAAAGGGATATCTGTGAGAACACGAAAAAAGCTTCCCAAAATCGTTTTTTCTTCACTGAAAAATTTTTGTGGTGTGTGTGTGGTGTGTGTGTGGTTTTGTGGGGTGGTGTGTGTGGGGTGTGTGTTGTGTGTGTGGTGTGTGTGTGTGTGTGTGTTTTTGTGTGGAGTGTTGGTGTACTCACCTAACTGTGGTTCAGGGGTCGAGACTAAGCTCCTGGCTCCGCCTTTCACTGGGGTACTAGGTCCTCTCTCCCCTGCTTCATGGCTTTATCATACCTCATGTTAAAGCTGTAGGGTTCCCGCCTCCACTACCTCACTTGCTAGGGTTTTTTCCATTCCTGACTTTTATGATGAAGAAAAACTTCCCAAAATCCCTTTGATCATCTGAGTCTTTAACTTCTAATTGTGACCCCTTTTTTTCTGTGTCCCCCCTCTGGAAATCCTGTTTGTCCACCCTTTTTATTCCACCTTTTTGTATGTCTTTCAGCTCCTCTAACCCCCCTGTCCCCCGTGTCGTCAGGCGATTTCCCTTAACCTTTTTTCGTAGGACATTTCCCTAGTCTGGAATAACCTTTTCGCAAACCCTTTCACTTTCTCTAAATTTTTTGGTGTTTGATCAAGTGTGGGTTCCAAACAGGGGCGCATACTCCCTATGGGGCCCGACGTACACGGTGTACAGTGTCTTGAACTTTTTACTAAAATATCGGAACCCATTTCAGGTTTGCAGGTGCCCAAAAGCTGCAGCATTATTTGGGTTTATGTGTGTTTTTCCGGGGGGTTCGGTGTTTTTATCACCCCAAATCTTTTCCTTTAGCGAGGTTTGCGTTTTGGCCCAAATAGCCCATACTCCGTCTGCGGTCTTCTTTGCCCTTCCCCCATTTCATGACTTTGATTTGGGGGGGGTTTAAAAATTCGAGAAGTCGGTGTGGACCAGGTATCCGCCCTTTCCCTTCTTTGAAGTCCCCTGGTCCTCATCTGATTTTTAATTCTCTTCATTAACTTCACATATCTGCGAAAGGGGCACTTCTGAGTCAACCCTTTATCAGTCATTCTATACCGAAATGCATGGTTCTAGGGGCCGACCCCCGTGGGACCCCCTGCACAGGTGCCCCCTGTGATACTTTATCACGTACCCTGAATCTTGCTCCCTGTCGGTATTTTCTGTTCCATTGCAGTGCCCCTTTTTGTTATACGCGCCCGATCCTCTAGCTTCTGCACTAATCTCCGTGGGGAACTGTGTCGAAGGGTTTCTTGCAGTCCAAGAAGAGCAATCAACCCACCCCTCCTTTTCGTGTCTGATTCTGTTACTTTTATCATAAAATCCCGTAGGTTTTTTGGGAAAAGGATTTGTGGGTTTGTGTTGTGGTGTGGGGTGTGGTGTGTTTTGTGTGGTGTGTGTGGTGTGGGGTTTTGTGTGTGTGTGTGTGTGTGTTGTGTGTACTACCTAGTTGTATCACCATTGAGGTTGGGGGGGTCGGTCGGTCCCGGCCCCGCCCCTTCACTGTCGCTACTTGGTCACTCTCCCCGAGCCGTAGTTTATCATACCTCTGCTTAAAGCGTATGGTCCCCCTCCCTAATCGCTTCCCCCCCCCTTTCCCATTTCTGACTACTCTGTGGCTGGAAATACTTCCCAAAATCCCCGTGTTCATCTGTGTTTTTCAGCTTCCAAATGTTCCCTTTTACTGTGTCCAAACTCTGGAACATCCTGTCTTTTTCCCCTTGTAATTCCTTCAGTATTTTGTTTGTCGTTTTCATGTCCCCCCTTTCCTCCTGTCCCCCAGTGTGTCAGGGTTTATTTCCCTTAAACCCCTCCTCGTAGGAAAACCTTTTGCTTGGGGCTAGCTTGTTGCAAACCTTTGCACTTTTTGTGTGTGTGTGTGTGTGGTGTGTGTGTGGTGTGGTGTGGTGTGTGTGTGTGTGGGTTGTGTGTTGTGTTGTGTGTGTGTGTGTAGATTCACTCCCCCGCTCCAAAAATCTTATCGTATCTCTTTTTAAAAATTTTGATTGATCCTGCCTCTACATGCACTCTCCGATTGTTCCACTTACTGATAACTCAAAGACTGGAAAAAATTCCCAACATCCCTATGTCTCATCTACGTTTTCAACCCCCAGTTGTGCCCTTTTTCCCTGTATTCGGTACCCATCGTGAAATATTCTTTTTTTTTTTCTTGGGGTTTTATCGTGTGGGGGTAACTAACACACCCCGGTGATGCAGTTATCAACCACACCCAACAAACCCTTAACCAAAAATTCATTATTTCATTTTACATTCATATCTCCCCCCTCTCAACCTCCCTCATCTTACAACCTTCCTCCTTCATTTTCCCTACCTTCCCCTCCTCCCCCTTCCCTCAGCCCGGGGCCCTTCACCGAAAAACTGCCTTGTCACACCACCCCCTAACACAGTTATCCTCCCCTAACACAAACTGCTTAAATCCCATTCCCCAGGACGAAAAATTGTTTCCCCCTCTCTCCCTCCTTTCTCTCAATCCTCTAAACCCCCCCCCTCCCTCTCACTTCGCCAACCTTTCAATCACCACGCCCTTTCAAATGCTTCCAATTTCGTCATCCATGACACCAAAATGTCCTTCCCTGTCCAACAAAACAAAAGGGGGAGGACGGGGCCCCCAACTTTATGTATACCCTTTTACATGAAAAAAGCGAAATTGCGCTGAGTATTGGAAAAAAAACCTCTAACCGGCGGGGGGGGAAAACAGATGAACTAGGCAGGGGAAAACCTTGGGTGATAGGTTGCAAACACTAATAGTCAGGGTTTTTCGATAACGGGGGTAGGGAAGAATATATAGGCGGGTGTACGTAAAATTAAGGGAAAAGTTGGGAAAAAGCACCAACAGCCGACCTGCCTCTCTCTGCTCCCTATCTTGACTGACCCATGGTGGCCAAAGGGTGAGGGGTTTTAAATCCTGCTAGGGTCGCAGCAAAAAATTACAGTAAAATGATTACACAGACTTTGGTGGGAGTCATCTACTGGTTTTCGGGTTACTGGTTCTAGAACTGGTATACACTGAAGCCGGCGAGCTAAGTATGTCTCCCGACTAAAAACTTACAAACAGAAATGGCAGGTGTAGGGCTTGGGGATTTTAAAAGCAAAGTAAAAAAATAATTTGAACATTTAACAACATAATAGAATATTGGAAGGGGAATTCAAAATAAACTGCAATGCAATACATTTAAAAATTAGCAAACTCACGAATGAAACTCAACGTTGGATTACACAATCGAAGTTAAAAAAAAAAATTTGATCGACGTTTATTCATGTGATCTACGGTTCTAGGAAGGAATAAATAAAAAGAAAAAAGGTTTTTTAACAGAAAGGCAGTTTTCGGGCACTAAAATCAGACGTTAACTTAGAATTGGGAGAAAACGTAACACAAAAAAAAAAAATTCTTGAACACTGATAATTGATCTTAATTATTCACTTAAACGTTACTTACTTTTAAACCCCCCCTCGGGGCTAGGGGAGTTGACAATAGAATGGGTGTCCTCTGGGAGGATCAAACTCTGTACACTGGCAACTCATGCTGTTTTGAGGCAAATCTAATTTGGGTTTAAAAATGATACTTGGGATTTCAATACCTTCTGTACGTGGGAATAACGACATTCTTTGACGTTTTAATGAGTATCAGGGTAGAAAAGTACGGATAGGGGGATTGCAGAGCTGTCACTTAGTCGGGGTTGGGAGATCTTTATCAACATAAAAACTTCATTGTTTAAAGCGATTCTTTAACTGCCCAAAAATTTCTCAACCTTATCTGTTTACCATGATATTTTTCAACTACTCGAAAAGGGGCCAAAAAACTTTTGATCAACTTAGGTTGCAGACGTTTTTTTAATGTTAGTCAGCTAACTCTCGAATTACTTTGTTTGGAGGTTTTGCTCGAGTGTTTGCGACTCTTTAATTTGCTGTTGATTTATGAAGTGTTTTCACGGTTTTTTTTTTAAAAAACACTTTGAGCAAAGCTTTTAAAGTTCTATGAAATCATCGGGGGTTGTAATTTGGCTTCGGATTAGAATATAGAAAATCAAAGGCAAACGTTATCTACCCATACAATCAATGGGAGTGTCCCCCTATGGAAACAGTAACAGAATTTATAGCACACTGCAATCAGGTATAACTTCACCCCCAAGTTTCACTGTTGGGATTGATAGTGGCTCTCAAACTCAAGTACTTTTTTTATTGGTACTTCCCTCCCCATTGCTGGCAGGATGAGAGGAACAAGGTGGATTTAGAGATTTGTACAAGGTGCACAAATTTTAAAGAACTCTTCAGAATCACATCCATTATCGTTATGGGGATTAGAGGGGGTATGCCTGCAGAATGCTTCTTTAAACGCTTTAGCTATTTTTCCTCGGCATCTTTCTGCAAAGAACTAACTCAAATATCGGGTAAAGGTCTACCTAACCCCTGAGTTTTTTTCCCTGGAGGGAACATTGGAAATTGTTAACAAATCTACGCAACTCTTTCCCAGGGTTCGTAGTAGTTGGATACATTTGGGTTTGGTTAGGCCCATTGCATTACCCTTATTTTTCATGAAACACTACATTTCTTAACAACTAAAATATCATTGCCATACGGGGCCAAAAGTATTTCAATCTGGCTTGTTTTACTGAACGCCCCTACCAGGGTGCGCAACCCTGGTACTCGTGAATCTTTAAGGTTACATTCACTATGACTGGGAATTACAACTGTTCTTTTGCTAGGCCCAACTGGCTTTCGATACAGAAATTCTTGGTTCATGACAAAGTCCCTGAGGGGGTGGGTGGCCACGCAAATAAATCTTCCCGGGAGCGGGAATAAAAACCCCCCCAACCACATGGATCTTTTCGTTGAGCTTTTTACATCTTCACCCCTAAATGGGGGGTTGCGTTATATACAAACATGTCGCGAAAAGGCATCTGCGACTACATTTGACTTGCCAGGTAAGTTCAAAGTGGGATTGAACTCTTGGATAGTCAAGGCCCCTTGGCTAACCTTCCAGTGGGTTTGTTGTTCGGGAAATGGTACATGGAGCGGGTCTGCAAGACATGAAAACAAGTACTGAAAAAAATGTCTCGGAAGGGCTTTAAAGACCATACAAATGCAAAAGTTTTTGCTCAGTTACTGTATAATTATTTTTCAGCTTCAAAGGATTTCTGCTAGCAAATGCAATTTGCGTTGACTTGCCATCGGTCCGAGCTAGTACGGCCCTATCCCAAATTTGAACTACATCGTTGTCAACAGAAGGGCTTAGAAAAATCTGGAAATTTCAAAATTGGAGAGAAGTTTCTTTTTCTTTTAAAGTTTGGAATCTTTTTCTTGACGGAAGGCCCAAACAAAAGGACATCTTTCTTAAAAACTCAGTTTAAGGAGCAGTATGGAAAAAAAATTTTGGCAATGAAAAATCTAAAAAACCCCTTTTAAACCCCAAAAAAAGGATCTTACGGATCAGCTTTTTGGGTGTTGGGAAAAAAATTTTTTTACTGCATTTTTACTTTATTTTGGGTCAGTCGTAACCCCCTAGGAGTGACTACGTGACCAAGAAATTTAATTTTCTGATCTAAAAAATTTTACTTTTAGACAGTTTAAACCTTAAATTTGGGCTTCTTCAAGCTTACCAAGTACTACATCAAGTTTTTTAAGTTGGGTTTTACCCATCTTCTCCCTGGTAAGGGCAAGGGTTTTTACGACGTTTTTTTTAACAAGTCAAAAAAACGTTTAACTTCATCGGGAGCAGGGGGGTTTAATCTTTCTCCTCAACGGTGAAAAGATTGACCGGTGAAGTGGTGAGGCTCCCCGGAAAAAAACACCGACCCCACTTTTTTCGGGTGACAACTCACCTCCCCTGAACAGGGAAGGATAGTGAACAAGGTCAACAGATTGGTATTTGCCTGAACGAACACTGTGACCAAAGGTTAGCTAGGAAGAAATAACTTACTATCTCTTACAACTTTGAAAGGATGGTTCAAAAAATAGACCTTTTATTTTTTCAAAAATTTCTCTAAACAGGCGTTATCACATCTGGAACACTAGGAACAACAACAACACTCTAGTGAGGGCACTAGCTGCGACAGAAAGTCTTTCTGCAAGGGCATGTGACTTAAACAAAAAGGGTTTTAAAAATTGAAGTAATTGTTTTCCGACAAGGCGTCCCCTGTGGAAAAAACTACTATTTTAACTAGGACATTGCAGGATAGGCCAGCACTCAAGGTAGTCGAGCGCCTCGGCCCTTGGGGTAAGTGGACACTATTTTTGCAAAAAGAATTGCGGGAAAAAGCAGGAATGACAGGATCTCAGTCCCTGACCGCTTGGGTACGCACGGGGAAAATGCCTGGCCTGTAAGGGCTTAATTCAAATGTCGTACTCGGGGCAGTAGGCAGATTCGGATCCACGGTCCCCCCAAAAATGGACGAACAATTTTATCAATTTGGGCCCTCGTAAGGGCGAGCACAATGCGAAAAGTCTCGCATGGAACAAATCCCAGTAGGCCCCGGGGAAAGTAATCTGGTCGACAAAAAGGAAAGGAAGCGTGAAGTCTTCCCTTTGGGATAGAAAAATTTGGGGAAGTCCGACAGGGGACACGCAGGTAAAAACATATCCACTAAGGGAGGACACATGAGTGGGTTCACGAAAAGGACATGTCGTAACGCTTATCCTTAAACAAACTAGCCCTGATAATATTAACTTGCGCCCCAAAGGCCATAAACAAATGAACGGGCCCATTATGAAAGATGCTTCACAAAGGGGGCCTTTGGGTTGCATTGAAGTTATGGAAAAACAAAAAGGGGGCTTGTCATCACAAAATTGTTCCACTTCTCCCCCAAAATCATTACGTCAGAGACATGGAAGAACATCACAGCAGGATTGCCCATTTCGAACTGCTTAAGGCTTAAAAGGAATTGGGAAAGGGGAGGTGTACTCATTATCACCTACGTCACCGGGGACGGTTTGATGGGGCGCTCGAACCCCCCGAATTGGAAGAATGAGCCTGGTTTCGGGTTTTAGTTTGGGAACCACGATGTCGTTTCAATACGTCAATTTTCACCAGACTTGGTAGTGAGTCATCTACGGGGAACACTGTTACTGGTTATGGGAACGGACACACTTAGAAGTACAGGAAACAGGTGCGGGAAGCCTAGCCCCAAGCTGCATCCCAGAATACAAAACCTTTCAAATCTTTTTACAAGAATGTCACCTGGGCAGAACCATTGTCTCAAAAAATGAGGAACAGGGGAGCCCGGAAGGTGTTCTTCGTGTTAATAAAAAATATATATAATAAAATATATAATTATTAATATTATAATATAATATATAATTTAATATAATTTATATATATATATATATATAAATGTCGTCCCGAATAATAAAACGGCCGTTTAGAAAGAACTCTTTTAAAATTTAAATCCTTTCTAAAAATTTTCTTTTAAAATTAAAGATATATTTTTTCATTTTTTAAGCAAAAATAATATTTTTTGTCCCGAAAAAACCTTAAAACTTCCGAACCTTATAAAAGCGCAATTTAATTACCTAACGACTAAAAATATTTTAGATAAGTTTACAAAATTTAAAAATCACAAACACTTTAAATATATTTTCTTCGTTAGGGGGGGAATGATTTTTGAAAAATTAATTGCATACAAAATTTCGCTTCCCTTATTGGGAAAGATTAGCATTGATTTAAGAAAAAAATCGAAGTTTTACTATTCGGCACGATTTATATATAATAATTAAATATATATAAAAAATAAATATATTTTAATTATATTTTAAAAAATAAAAAATATATAAAATATATAAATTATTATAATATATATATTTTATTTTTAATATATATAATATATATATATATATTAATTTATATTTTTATATATATATAAATATATTTTATATATATATATATTTTTTATATATATTATATATATAAATAAAATATTATATATATATATATATAATATATATTTTATAATATATATATATATAATTATATTTTAAATATATATATTTTAAAATATTTTAAATATAATAATAATTTATAATATATTATTAATATATAATATTTTTATATAATATTTTATTTATATATTATATAATTTTTTTAAATATATTATAAAATAATTTTTTAAAATATTTAAAATTATAATTATATATAAAATTTATATATATTTTAATAAAAAAATTAAAATATATTTAAAATTTTATATATATTTTAATAATATATATATATATATATATATAATAAAAAAAATATATAATTATATAAATAAAAATATAAATAAATAAATATAAAATAATATATATAAAAAATATAAAAAAGGGGGACCCCCCTAGAACTGCCCCCTGGGGACCCCATCCTAGAGAAAAGAATAAATTTGCTTCAGGGAAAACTTAAGGTTCCCGAATTTTTTTGGAATTTTCCCTCCTACCACCCCTATTTTTTCAAAATGTTTTTTTAAAAGACAAAATACATTGGGCCAAACATTCACAAAAAAACAACAGAAATAAAACAAAAAAGGTAATCAGGCTACATCTCGAATATTTTCGCCCAGCTCCCCCGGTGGGCCCGCGTGCCCAAAATGCTGCGGGCATTTCCCTCTCGGGATCCAACACTGAGTCTCGAAAGGAACTGGTCGCCCCTGTGGCCCCTTGGGGTTTCTTGAGAGCTTTTCACCTAGTCTTTTGGGGAATTTTAAGCCACTGCCCCATGCCCCAAAGGGTCCCCGACCCTTATATCCCCTATATAACACTAAATAATCCGAACTTGCCAACTCCCTTAAAAATCAAACTTTTGGGGGGAAAAAAGTAGCTAATTTTTAAATAATGATACGGAGTTTTTATTTTTGGCCCAAAAAAAACAAAAACCTCACTAACCCCCTTTAGCTAAATTCGATTTATTTTTATATATATATAATATAAATATAAAAATTTATTAAAAAAATAAATATAAATTATATTATTTTAAATATTTGCATGTTAATGCAAACAATCACAGACGGGCGATTTAACAATGCAAGAAAAGCCAGGGGGGGTTGGGGGTCTTGCTACAAGGTTTCTTTTAACTTCTCCCCAAACCCCACCCGGATAGAAATGTTTTTTCAAAAGGGCCTTCAAAACCGGGGGGAGGGGGGCGGCCTTACGTTATGTACTACAAGGCCAGTTTTGTCAAAGTATCAACTTGGCTCCACTCCGGGACGCAAAGTGAGCTTCTACCAATAAGAGGGGCAGCAAGCACAACTTCACTCTGTACCCCTCTCCTGAACACATTTCATCGAGATTTTTTCCAGGCGGCTAAAGTCTGGAAATTTCGTACCAAATAACAACGAATAGTCTTGATCAAAAAAATGGGGTCTACAGGGGGCCCCAACTTCATCCTGTTCCATATTTTTCTCCTAATAAAAAGGCTTTAAATGAGCAAATGTGGAACAGTTTTTTGCTTGTAAATTTTCTCCTTTTCATCTCATTACAAGAAGACATTATATATAGAAGTAATGAAACATATTGATCGAAGTATAGATTTTTCACCGGGAGGAAATTTATGTCCTCACAAGGGTTTTTCGTTCCGAAACCGGGTTACTACACTTGTAAATTACTCTTCTTGGGAAGGCCTGTGTCAAAGGCTGAAAGTAGGTGGGGAGATAAATGAAAAGTTTGGTGAGTGAAAGCCCCAGTAAAACCCTCTTTGTCAGAAGCAGACGAAAATATCATTTGTGGGGCCACAACCAACCCTGACTCATCACTATTAAACCCCCTTGGAAACCCAAACCCCATAACACTAAGCGGGAAGTTTTTACCCCCCAATAACCCAAAACAGCTGGAAAAAAGGGGACACCAGAAAAAACGTTTACGCCTTTATATTTCCCTCCCGCGTCACTTATCTAGTGTTTTGAAGCATTTTTACGGATTCCTCGGGGCAAGCTGACAAACTCACATATCCAATACACAAATAACCCCCTTTGTCAAAGGCCAAGTGGGCCCGAAACGCCCTCGTAACTTTTCTCTTTTATGTGGGGGTTTATTTGTGTATCGTCCAGTCAGGTATGTGCCTTTTTTTATTCACATTACTCAACTTTAAAATGCAGGGGAAATTTTTATTATAGTAATACTAATATACATGTTCCGTTTTCAACAGTGACAGAAATTTTAAATAATGTACTGGTTTGTTAAGTTTGTGAAATTATCAAGTAATTGGAAAAAAACGAGGTAAATGTTATTTTACGTGTACATGCAATGCCTGAATTTTCGCTGTAAATTTTAAAATTAGAAATTTTAAACTTTAGCACAAATTAACCAGGTGCGGGACAGTAAAGGGTAACATGCTCACACAGTTGTAGCAAAAGTTACCTGGAGGTTACCTGGGGGTTATCCGGGGATCAACGCCCCCGCGGCCCGGGTCCATGACCACCCCTCCCATGGATAGGGCCTGATCAAACGGGCGTTACTGGGGCCAATTTAATATGCGGGGCACAGTAAAGGGGGAAACACTGCTCACCAGTTGTAGCACAATTTAACCAGTGCTGGGACAGAAAAGGGGGTGACACGCTCACACACTTGTACACAAGTTAACCAGGTCTGGACCGAAAAGTGGAACACTGCTCCAACTTGTAGCACAATTAACCATGCTGGACACGAAAGTGGTAACACTGCTCAAAACCTGTACACAATTTAAACCCGGTGCGGGGCACAGTAAAGTGGGACACTGCTCCCCATTTTGTAGCACAATTAAACCAGGTGCTGGACACAGTAAATGGAAACACTGCTCACACAGTTTTAGCAAAATTAACCAGGTGCGGACACAGTAAAGTGGGAACACTGCTCACACACTTGTAGCAAAAGTTAACCAGGGGGGGACACAGTAAAGTGGTAACACGTCACACACTTGAGCACAATTTAAACCCAGGGCTGGGCACAGAAAAGGGGTGACACGACATTTGACAAAACACATATTCCCCCGCGTCTCTTTACCCGGTTTAACTTTATTTTGGTGAATTAGGAATAAGAACTAAAACCTCCCTCAACCGCATCAAACCCCAGCCTATTTAAGACATCAAAACCCCCTCCCCGGGATGAAACACATTCTTTTTTAAAATGCACGGCTGACTTTTCCCTCACAGTCAATTATTTCAATTTTTAATATTTTTCTAATTTGCAAGTTTCTTAATGCTAGAACAAATTAAATTAGGTTACTAAACCTATGAACATATTTAACCACAAAGAAGTGAATTAAAAACCCCGTGGGTTTTAACACTCAACTGCATATGAGTACCCGTGGTTCGATTCCCGGCCAGTCTTGATGACGTACTAAATCGGGTTACCCGGGGTGACTAAACACACTGGGCTTGTGGCTATGCCTACATAACCACACATTTTAAAAACTATCGGAAATTTAAGTTGAGGTATAAATCTACTTTCTTTTAAAATATACCATTGCTCCCCAAATTTTTTTTTGCGGTATTAAATAGGAGGTAAACAAAATGTTCTCTAATTTGCCCTATAGCACTCCGATTTCACGGGATTTTTTTCCTTATTCCCCCCTTACTCTCACCCCATAAATAGTTTTAAAGTGCCCAAATTTTTGGGGACTTTGGCCAATGTTAACAGGATTTACACCACATACAATTTGGGCAACTTTTTTACGATGTGTCGTTTGACAGTTATCTTCCTCTTCCGTACCTTCCAGACTGCAAAATTCTATTTTGGTGAAGGTCAGGCCCCCAAGGACTCCCAAAGAGTTGACCATCAGAAAAATAAAAAAACATTATAAGAAAGCATGGTATATAACATTAAAATCTTTTCGAGTTACTTAGCCACTTTTCTTGAAAATGGTGCGGAATTTTTCCCTGGTGGGAGGACCCCCCAAAATCTTTGTGTTTTCACAAGGGTCAATGAGAGTCATGGGCTTTAACCTTGAAAGTACTTGAGAAAAAAAAAGGGGGTACTGTACTAGACACAAATTTCTGAAGTTATTTGTTACAGCCAACAGGGGTAAATATAAAACAGTTGGGGGCGCAAAACAAAAATTTTTTCTTAAAACGATCGTGAGTTTTTCGTCAAGAACGAGGGGGAAATGCAATTTTAATAAAGTTGTGTGTTTCATAAACATCCCTTTTGTATTTTTAATTTTTATTACAGCCCAATGCTCCAACGGGACTGGAAAAAATTGTTACAGCTCGTTTCCTGGGGTAAATCATCTTAATAAAGGGCCCTGCACATACATCACCACCACGTGATACTCACAAGCAGAAAAACACATACATAACGGCAGAACAACAAAAATCATCTTATTAATAAACACGAAATGCAAACACACTTACAAATGTCAAAACCCCAAATTTTCGGTGTTCCACACAATTATAAACGCGCCGGGCCCCGCAAAACCCACAGGATAAACGGGGTATCAATGGGTTGAGAAAGAACTGTTTACATGGAAACCTTTATTTGCAACTTTTTTTGATTTATCAAGTATACAGTGGATACAGGGCCCTGATACGACAAAACGAGAAACCACGACAAAGGCCCCCGGAGAGGCCCCCAAGAGTAAGAAGTGGGGTACAGAGAGAAAAAACAATTTTTAGTGTGGTGGTGTGCGGGTTGTTTCATCCTTCCACGCCCTGGGAGAGTTTTATAGCGAATTTTTTTTTTTTGAAAAGTAAAAATACTCAAGCATTGATTCCCGCAACACATGTCCATTCTGAAACGGAATGTCTTACCTCCATACCACCCCCGGGGAAAAACACCAACATTGATCGGGGCCCTGTCCTCCCCAAGGATGGGGGCCCCCACTACCCACCAGTTCGGCAAAGTCAGAGGGGAATTGCTGTCGTAACCATAAATCATCAAAGACTACCTGGTTCAGAGACCCAAAAACCCACGCTGCTGTGGTTACAGCATTCCGAAAAAGGATGTATAAAGGTTTCCCCGTAGACGGAGTATGCCCATCAGAAAAACAACAAAACAGGGAAGACGAATTAGGAAACGGGGGATTTTTGAACTATGGCAAGAGACCTAAAACTAATGGTCAAGCAAAAACCGCCCGGCCGTGGGATCATCCTATTAGAATATTTCATGCCCATAAGGAAGGCCCCAATGTGACCACAAAAATGCAGGTTTTTGCGGAAGAATCCCACGTCAGCGAAGCTGCGGAATCACCTCAAGCCCTCTCGAACCGCCACTGACTCATGAAAACGCAATAAGCGTTGCCGAAAAATTGTTCCGTGTTTGTTTGCAATCGTGTTAACGATTTGGGAAGCTATGGAAGACAACAACAACAACAGTAATCATCCACACTATATAAACACGTCTTTATCAGGGAGCAGCTTACATTTTACAGGATAAATCCAAAACAAGTTTCTGGAAGTAGCCACTTTTTTACTTACGACATTATCGAAAAAAATGGGGTATGTACACTGCGGGTCCCTTTACTCATTTTCATGATCTAAAGATTTGACTCTTCTCTTTTCTCTCCCCTCTCTCTCTCCTCTCGCCGATCTAAGAATGTATGAACTGTATATTGTAAGTTCAGTCTTTTGGGCAAACGTGGTAGCCAATTAGGTTTCCCAGCAAAAAGTGTTTTCTTATTCAAAACAATCTCAGACGCCAGGACAGCACAGCATACACACATAAAGGAAACACACACACACACACACACACACACACCAACACACACCACACATGGAGAAATTATCGGAGAAAAGGGGGTGGAACACCTAGAAAAGGAACGATTCCCCCAACAGCAGCCCAAAATGGTTTTTAGGGCGGGAAAAACCCGTGTCCAAAACCCACTGGAGTTCTATGACAGGGGAAGCAGTAAACAAAAGAGAGGGGGTTTTGGGGATTGCATTTTTTTGGACGCAAGAAGGCGTTTGACACGTTTCCCCAAGAGTTGGGGCAAAAATGAGGGCCAAGCAGGGAAACAGGGAAGGCACTACAATGATCGGAATACTTGTCGGGAAACAGCAGCGGTCATGGTACGGGCGAGGTGTCAGAGTGGGACCCGTGACCACGGGTCCCCAGGGGGCAGTCCTAGGACCAGTGTTTTTGGGATTTTTGAACGACTACGGAAGGAAAGACCTTTAGGTAAACCCTGTTGCAGATACGTTAAAATTTTGAGAAGAATTCACTCGATGAAGACCAGGCAAATACAAAGGGATCGGACAGGGTCAGACCTGGCCACAATGGGTCCTGGGGTTTTTTCCCCCAAGTGCAAAGTCTGAAGTTGGGGAAGGGAAAGAAGGGCCCCAACGGAAAGGGGACAGTTGGGGGTCAGAATAAAACCCCCTCAAAGGGAAAAAGATCTTGGGGGGGAGTATAACACCAGGCACATCCCCTAAGCCACATCAACCAAATAAATGTTTCAGCATTGGGGGCCCAGCAAACCAGAACAGCATTCCGACATTTAATAAGAATCATTCAGGACCCTGTACACCCTGTACGTTTGGCCCATATTGGAGTATGCGGCCCCATTTGGAAACCCACACCTACCAAGCACTGAAGAAACAAAAGAAAGTGCAAAGGTTTTTCAACAAGACAGCCCCAAATAAGAGGTATTCCTACGAGGGGGGTTAAGGAAATCAACCTGACGACCGGAGGACAGGAGGATAGGGGGGACTGATAACGCATACGAAATACTGAGAGGAATTGACAAGGGACAAAACAATGTTCCAGAGATTGACACAGTAAAAGGGGGGACGTTGGGAAATGAAAACACAGATAATCACAGGGGTTAGGAAGTAAATTTTTACCAAGAGTAGTCAGTAAGTGGAATTTTGGGAACATGTAGTGGGGGCGGATCCATAATACTTTAAAACAGAGGATGATAAAACTCACGGCTCAGGGGGAGTGACCCTTTGCGATCAGTGAAGAGGGGGGGCCAGGGAGCTCGGATCGACCCCCCAACCTAACTAGGTGAGTACAACACACAACACACACACACCCCCACAACAACCACACAACACACCCCCAACACGACTGGGAAAAACCGGAGCCAATGGGAGCCAAGATACAAGGAGGGGAAAAAGGAGGTGGGACTGGAAAACTTATGTACCAAAAACGTAAGGGAACACAAGAGGAGAGGAGAGGAAAGAACCAGCAAAACTGGACTTAGTATTCACCGAGTAGGGTATTGGGCACACATATAAAAACCCCTTGGGCCAGCGATATGTGGTTTTTTAAACTTCGAATACACAGTGGGTGCAAGTGGAGGGGGGAAGCAGAAGGCCCGGAGAAAACTAAACTACAAGAGAGGGGACTACACGGGGTGAGGAACTTCCTGCACGGGGGTTTGGGGGAGAAAGAATGGGAGGGGAAAGGGAGTTAATGAATGAGGAATTTACAACAAAATGCAAGGGGGCTGAGGAGAGGTTTGTACCCAAGGGAAAGGAAAAGAAAAACAGGACGAGCCCTGTTCACCCAAAGGGGCAGGGGGGGGAAAAAACCAAATGTGAGGGAAAAGGGAAAAAATATAAGGCAAAAGGGCCCAGGAAATAAGGAGAGCATCGTAGAACCCCGAAAAGAAATCACAGATAAGAAGGGAGGCCCCCACAAAATAAAACGACATAGCAGGGGAAAGCCAAATCTGCCCCAAACTGTTTTTACAGCCACTAGGGGGAAAACAACATCCCAAGGGGCCAGGAATCAGCTAAGGAAGGAAGGAGGAAGAACCAAAAAAAATGACTGTGAAGTATTAGGAACTCAACAAGAGATTCAAAGAAGTGTTCACAGGGAGAAGAAGGGGCTCCCGAAAGACGGGGGGTGGGGGGACCCCCCGTGCGGCACAGTACACACAAACCCGGGGGAAGTGAAGAGGCTTCTGGGGAGCTAGATACCCAAAAGGGAAGGGGCCGGATAAAAATCTCCAGGGTCCTGAGAGAGGGAGGAGGCGCTATGGTACCCCTAACAACGTTTCAATAATCTATCGAAACAGGGGGATTGCCCGAGGCATGGAAGACAGCAAAGTATCACAATCTTTAAAAGAGGAGACAGACATGAAGCACAAACTCAGCCAGTGTCACCGCATTTTTTTATGCAAAGTCCCTGGAGAAGATTTCAGAAAGTGGTGGAACACCTAGAAAGGAATGATTCATCAAAAGCAGAACATGGTTTAGGGCGGGGAAAACCGTGTCACAAAAAACCACTGGATTCTATAAAGGGGACAGCAGTAAGACAAGAGAGAGAGGGGTGGGGGGATTGCATTTTCTTGGACTGCAAGAAGGGGTTTGACACAGTTCCACACAAGAGATTAGCGCAAAAACGAGGACCAAACAGGGGTAACAGGGAAGCATACAATGGGATCGGGGAAAACTTGTCAGGGAAACAGCCGAGCATGGTACGTGGCGAAAGGGTTCAAGGGGCACCTGTGACCGGGGTCCCCCAGGGGGCTTTAGACCAGTGCTTTTTCTGGGTTTTTTTTAACGACATGACGGAAGGAATAGACTCCCAAGTGCCCTGTTTTTAAGAGACTAAGTTGATGAGAAAAATTCATTCGATCGAAGACCCGGCAGAAAACAAAGGGGTCAAAAAAACCGCAGACTGGCCAGCAATTGGCTCCTGGGTTTTAACCCCACCCAAATGCAAAGCTGAAGATTGGGGAAGGGCAAAGAAACCGCAGACGGAGAAGTCTTGGGGGGCCCGAGATACAAACCTCACTCAAGGAAAAAATCTTGGGGGAGTATAACACCCGGCACTTCCCGAAGCGCACTCAACCAAAAAACTGCCAGCAAATTGGGGGCCGAGCAAACCCCCGAACAGCATTCCGCATAAAAAAAGGAATCGTTTGGGGCCCGTACACCTTTAGGTTTGGCCCCAAATTTGGGGTATGCGGCACCATTTGGAACCCCCACCTACCCAAACCGTAAAGAAAAATAGAGAAAGTCAAAGGTTTGTAACAAGACTAGTCCAGGTAGGGTATGCCAAAGAGGGGAAAGGTTAAGGGAAATCAAACCCCCGGGGGGGGGGAAGGGGGGGGGGGGGGGGGGGGGGGGGGGGGGGGGGGACCGAATGGACACAGAAAAGGGGGGGACAATTAAGGGAAAACAAAATACGGAAGGAATTACTTGACAATGCAGGAGTAAGTTTTGGGGGCAGAAGGGACCAAAAATATTTAAGCAAGGATGAAAAAACCAAGGGTTAGGGGGTACCTTAGCACAGTAAGAGGGGGGGGAGGTTGGATCGACCCCCAACCAACTAGGGGGTAAACTAAATAAAAGAGAGTACCTTTTTTTCGAAGGAAGAAGGGCGGGGGGAGGGGGACCCACTCCCAAAAAGTTCCGAACCCCACCCTTGTGGGGGGAAAAAGTGTTGCTGGGAAAAAACACCACTCCACATTCAACCCCACCCTTGTTGGAGGGAAGTGGTGGGTGTGGGAAAAATTCAAACCCCAAAGGGGGAGCCACCCGTTAAAGGAGTGCTCTAGGATGGTTATTTAAGGGTTCCCCCCTTTTTCCCCCGGATACCCCCCCCAAATTTAAACACCCAAATAACCAAGGCGTTTCGGGCATAGGACTGGCTTAAAATTTTTTTTTGGGGGTTAACCCGTCCCCCGGGGAGCGGGGGCCCACCCCCCACGGGGGCTAAACCCCAAAAACCAAAGGGCCCTGCTAAAAAAAGAAAAGGGAAAAAAAAAAAAGGTTAAGAAAGGTAAATTTTCAATTGCGAAAAGAAAGGTTTTGGGGGTGACGACCTTGAAAAAACAGCCACCGGCCCAAAAAAGTCCCCAGTGCAACCGAAAAAGGACCAAAATTAACAAAAACAACCTTAAAAAAAAAAAAAGAAAAAAAAAAAATAAAAGGACAAAAAAGGGGGGGTTTAAAGGGAAAAAATATAAAAAAGGGGGAAAAAAAAAAATTAAAGTGTGGCTGGGGGGCCTTTCAAACCTTGTGAAAAATTAAAGGGAAAAAAGGCAAAAAAATTTAAAACCTCAATCAACTTGGGGGAAGAACCAAATTACAATAAAAATGGGAAAATTACATAAAGAAAAAAAACATTGGGGAAAAAAAAAATAAAAAATAGAAAGGCGGAAAGAAAGGAAAAAAATTGTTTTTGAAAAGAAAAAGGAACGAAAGAGAGGAGGGGAGAAAAAAACATAAATTTTTGGGAATTTTTGAACACAACACTCCGAAAGCAAAAAAAATTTGAATAAAAAAGAACCCAAGAATTTTAATATAACAGTTAATAAAAACCCAAGGACGCACCACAAAAAAATTTACAGGGGAAAAAAATGGGTTTTGACAAGGAAAAAAAGGAAGCTTTTTGGAAAATTTTTAAAAAAATAACAAAATCAAACTGGGTGGAAAACCGAAAAATGGCCCCCAAATTTAACCCCTTTGTAAAAAAAAGCCAAATAGAGAAGAGAGGGGAAGGGCATTTAAAACCATAAGGGGGGGATTTCAAGAACCAAAACACTTTCCCCGGAAAAAGATACAATTTGAAAAACATTCCCAATAATAATTGAATTAAATTACAACCAATTTGGTATAAAATTTCCGGCAAAAGGGGAAAAAAAAAACGTTTATAAGGCAACAGAAAACCCCCTCCACCTGTGTTGTAGAACATGGGGTATCTTTTGGAAAAGGAAAAAATTTCAACCTTAAAAAATTTTAAAAAAAATGAGGTTAAAAAGGGGAAAATCCCGTTTTAAAAAAAGGGAATCCCTTTTGGGAGGGAAGCTTCCCAGAATATCTAGCAAAAATATCCTTTAAGTTTTTCCCCGTTTTTAAAAAGGGGGGGACGAAATTGTCAAAAAATTAAACCTAAAAAAAATTTTAATTTTTCCTTTTTAAAAAATTCTTTAATTTCTTTTTATACAATTTTTAATTTAAAAAAAACAACCTTCCGAAAAAAATAATATTTTTTAAAAAATCCTTAAAAATTTTTTTTACAGCACCCAATTTCCGAAGGGGGTACCATTTTATCATGTTAGAAGTTTTTGTCAGGAAAAAAAAACCCCCAAAGGGGGCCCGGTGTTTTATGAAAAATTTGGGGGATGGTATTGGGGAAAATATGGAGGGTAGGAACATTGGAAGGGTTCTGATTTGAGGCATAAACCAGTTGGGGTAGGGTACATTAGTTAGAGGTATTTTAAAAAGTAGGTGAGGTTTTCAGAGGGGGGGCATAGGGAAATTGTTTAGATTTAAAAAATCGGATTCCGTTACGGTTTTCATATTTTAGGAGGTAGGGGCCATTTGGGGAAAGAGTGTCAAACAAATTTGAAAACATAAAAAAAATTTTTAAAATTTTCTTATGTAAATTTGGACCATTTGGGAATTACATTTTATACAATTGGTTAATTACTGGTTACATTTAAAATGGTATTGGTAAAATATTACAGAAGGGCACCTAGGTGGTGGGTTACAGAACTATTTTCACAGGGTAGGGGTGGGAACATATTACTAGTACCAGGGTTTTTTTTGGTTTCAGGTGTGGGGGGCAGGATACCAGGGGGTTGGGAGGATTACATTGTGGAGGGGGGTGGGGGGGAGGTGGTAGGGTTTTATGATGTGGGGGCAGGTAGGTACACAGTGGGGGGAGGGTTATCATGGTGTGGGGGCGGAGGAACATGGTGGGGGGGTAGGATTTCATGAGTTGGGAGGGAGGTAGGTACACATGGTGGAGGTGGTAGGGTTACATGAGTGTGGAGGGAGGGAGGTCACAGGGTGGGGGGGTAGGATTTCATGGGGTGGAGGCAGTTTGGGACACAGGGGAGGGGTGGATTTTAGATGTGGGCAGTAGGGACACAGTGGGGGGTGGGGGGATTACAGAGTGTGGAGGGAGGTAAAGGGACACAGTGGTGGAGGTGGTGGGTTATCATGATGTGGAGGCGGGAGGAACATGGGGGTGGAGGGTTTCATGATGTTGGGGGCGGTAGGGCACGTGGGAGTGTAGGGTTATCAGTTGGGGCAGGGAGGGACACATGGGGGTGGTAGGATTACTGAGTTGGGGCGGTAGGGACAAAGTGGTGGAGGGGGTAGGGGATCATGAGTGTGGACAGGGAGGACACAGGGGGGGGTAGGGTTTCATGGGTGGAGGGGTGGTACACAATGGGGGGAGTGGTGGGTTATATGATGTGGAGGCAGGTAGGACACTGGGGGGTGGAGGTTATATGATGTGGAGGCAGGTAGGTACACAGTGTGGGTGGGGTTTTCATGAGTGTGGAGGAGGTAGGTACACAGGGGGGGGTGGTTTTCTAGTGTGGGGGCAGTAGGTACACAGGGGGGGTGGTAGGGGGTTTTCATGAGGTGGGGGCAGGAGGTACACAGTGGGGGGGGGTAGGATTACATGGTGTGGGGGCAGTAGGTACCGTGGGGAGGGGGAGGGTTATCATGAGTGTGGGGGAGTAGGACACAGTGGTGGTGGGGGATTATCATGAGTGTGGGGCAGGTAGTCACGTGGGGGGGGTGGTAGGGTTTCTGAGTGTGGGGGCGGTAGGTACACAGTGGTGGTGTTTTCATGAGTGTGGGGGCAGGTAAGGGAAACAGGGTGGGGGTGGGAGGGTTATCATGAGTGTGGAGGCAGGTAGGTACAAGTGGTGGTGGTAGGTTTTCTAGTGGGGCAGGTAGGTTTCACAGTGGTGGAGGTGGGAGGTTACAGAGTGGGAGGAGTGGGCACATGGTGGGGTAGGATTACTGATGTGGAGCAGGTAGGTAACAGTGGTGGGGTGGTAGGAAACTGAGGGTTGGGGGAGGAGGTACACATGGGTGGTAGGTTATCATGAGTGTGGAGGCAGGGAGGGACACAGTGGGGAGGTGGTAGGGTTATCAGAGTGTAAGGCAGGTAGGGTACACGTGGGGGAGGTGGTAGGGGGATCATGAGGGAGGCAGGTAGGTAACAGTGGTGGAGGTGGTAGGTTTTTATGAGTGTAAAGGGAGGTAGTACACATGGTTGGGGGGTAGGAAAAAGGTGGAAGGCGGTGTACACAGTTAGGGGGGTAGGTTACATGAGTGTAAGGGAGGTAGGGACACAGTTGGTGGGGAAATTTTAGAGGTTTAAAAGGGGGTAGGTACCAGTGGGGGAGGTGGTAGGGTTTTTCAAGGTAGGCAGGGAGGTAAAAACCCGTGGGGATGGGGGTTATCATGGTGTAAGGCAGGTGGTAAAAATGGGGGAGGGGTAGGGTTTCATGATGTGGAGGCAGGTAGGGACACTGGTGGGAGGTTAAGAATCTGGGGTGCAAAGGGGTCACAGTGTGGGGTTGGGGTTACTTATTAATTCACTTTGGTTTAATAAAAAACCCCAATTTGGAGGGATATTTAACCCCTGAGTTATGATTTGAAAAACCCCCGTTTTAAACCCCCCCCAACTTTTAATTATCAAAATTTTTTTCCCCTAAACCCACCCAAAATTTTGATTTAATTTTTCCCCCTAATGTAGGAATATTTTAAAATTGGAGATACCTGGGTTTTTTTGGGGGCAGGTAGTAAAACCCGTGGGGATGAGATAAAAAGGGGGGTGCCCCCGGCCAAAATATCCCCATTGAAAGGTTAGGTAAACTGGAAAGCGTTTTTCAAATTGGGGGTGTTTAAATTTATGATGAAGAGGAGTAAAAAGTTGGGTTTAATTATTTAGTTTCCTTTGGACCCCTTTTATTTTGGGGATTTTGAGTTAAAGGCCCTATTACATGGGAAGTTGGTGGTTACAAATTGGCCCCAGAATTTTTGGGGAAAAAACATTGAAAATTGAGTTTCTGGGTCGAGAGGGGACAAAGTTGGGGGGAGGTTAGAAATTTTCCCTGATGTTTTTGCCCCTTTAGGGCCCAGTTGGTTTAAAAATGTTTAATTTCGAGTTACCAGGAGAAACCATTTGGGGAAAAATTATCAAATTTATTTTTTTCCAAGGCTTTCCACATTTTGGAAGGGGTGGAACTTACTTTAACAACCCCTTCATCCCCCCAGGTTTCAATCACCCTAAGGGTTGGGTTTTTTAACCCCAAATTTTTTTTCCCAACTTTTTTTTAAGGGAAAAAATTAAAAATTTTCCCTTCAAACACAACTGCCCCCTAAACTTTTTAAAAATTTCATTTTTTCCCCCATTTGCAAAATTTTTCCCTTTTCAAAAAAAAAAAATTTTCGGGATTAATAAACAAAAAAAAAAGGGAAATTACTTTGGGCCCTTAAAAATGTTTCAAACGTCTTCCTTCCCATAAGAATCTGTAAACAAAATCTTGCCCCCGCCTCAAAAAAATTTTCATCCACAAAAACCCCAATGGAAATTTTCCAAAAATTTAAAACGCCCCCCGTTTTTCTTTTTTCCAGGGCCCCATACCCCCTTTTAAAAAGGATTTTAAAAAGCTTTGCCCAAAATTTTTATTTTTAGGCAAAAAAACCCCCCTTTTTTTTTGGGGGGCCCCCCGAAACCCTTCCTTAAGAAAATTTTTTTAAAAATTTAAATTTTTTCTAAAATTTTTTTTTAAAATCTTTCACCCCCTTTTTGTTTGTTTTGGATTTTGGGTTTTTTTTTTTTTTGGGGTTTTGTTTGGTGGTGGTTTTGTTTTGGGGGTTGTTTTTTTGGTTTGGGTGGACTCACCTGGGCGGGTCTTTCCCCCGTTTTTTGCCAGGGTTCTTTCCTCTTTCCTGGGTTTTTTATATCCTTAAAAAAAATTTTAGGTTCCTCCCCATATTTTAAATTTTGGGGGGGTTTTTGGGGGGTTTTGGGTTTTGGTTTTGGTTTGTTTTTTATCCGATACCCTTAAAAAAATAAAATTTCCTAATTTTTTTTTATTAAAAGGGAAAAAAAAAAAAGAAAAAAGGCCATAAACAATACCCCCGCCACCCAAAAACCCGTTTATTTGTTTAAGGTTCGGCCGTGAAAACACACTTAATTCTTTCCCCCAAAAAATTAAAGGGGTAAGTAAATTTTTTCCCCTTTTATTAATTTTAAAAAACGGGGAACCCCAAAAAAAAACTATTTTTTCAAAAAATATTTTTTTTTGGCACCCCAAATTTCCCCCCCATTCCTAATACAATTTTTATTTTTTAAATCCCCTTAAATAAATATCATTGGGCCAAACCCTTTTTCCATTTACCTTTTCTCCTTTTTTTCCTTAAATGCCCAACCTGAACCTTATAAATGGATTTTCCAGGGGCAAAAGTATTCCCTCCCAACGTCCCTTTTTCAGTGTGACCAAACTTGGGGGCGTGGTGCCGCAAAGCACCCGTAATGCTTTCTGGGGGGGGTTTAGGTTTTAAATTTTAAAAAAAAACAACAATAAATTTCCTTTTTAAAATATGTTTTTAAAAAGTTTGGGGGAAATCCCTACTTTACCATTAATTGCAAAAATTTTATAGGTTTTCCTTAAAGGATGTTTTAATTTTTCCTTCAACCCCCAAATCCTTAAGGTGTGTGGGGTTTTGGGGTGGGTTTTTGGTGTTTGGTTGGTTGGTTTTTTTTGTGTGGGGGGTTTGTTTGGTTACTCACTATTGTTTGGGCGGGTCAACCCTTTTGCCCCGCCCCCCCTGAACGCTAGGCGGGGGGGGTTGTTTTTTTTTTCTTACTTTGTCCAAAAACTTTTAAAAAAAATTTGGTTTTTTGGGCTATTCTTTTTTGTGTTGTTTTGGGCTTACCCACCTCCCAGGGTTGATACCCTGCAGGAATACTGGGCATCATGGACATTCAAATCCCTTTTCCTATCCTTCATCTCTTCAGGCCATCCTTTTTGTCCTTGGAGACTATGCCGATAGCCTGATACCCTTGGAATAAACCTGGAGGTCGTTCCGAGGGTCAATGCCTCATCTGCCCAGTCCTTGACCAGGCATCCCAGTGGATCAGTGCCTGATCAACCAGGCTGTCACTGCTGGTCGCACGCAATCCACCGTACGAACCACAGTCCAGCTGATGCTCTTACTGGGGTGGTAGCTGAGGCTTCTGGTAGGATAATTCTAACATTAGTAATTATTTGCCTATTTGTATATATGATTCCACATTTGAAAAAGCTTGAGGAAGAGTCCATGACTTCACCAGTTGAAGGTCTGCTACCTGGGACTCCTCTGTACCTGCCAGCGTTCTCTAAAGTGCCATGTTAAGTTCGCTGCTCAAGCTGGCTGCGAGATCTCTTACAGGTGTGTAGAGCAGGAATGGAACGAGTGGGTATTTTCGCCAGATGCTCTCTGGCTGGGTAATTTTAAGACAGCCACAGGTGAATTTATGTGGTAGCCGGCAAAAACAAGAGGAAAAAGACTACAGAAATGCTCTTGAACGGTTACCAAAGTCTATGGCCTGATCTGTTGAAAAGTCCTTGGTGTCAACCCTTGTTGCACGACTTACTGCCGCATTACCCTAAGAGATCCGAAAACCAAGCTGGGTGTGTAGTTCATGTTTTTCAACATAATCATTAACTTAGCGTCTCAGAACCGTATTAAAAAATTTGTACGAGTGATATTTGTGCTACTGGTCTGTTTTTACTGCTGTTGTTCTCCTGCCTCCTTTGTGAACAAAACTGACGTTTACAGCCCTCTGGGTTGTCACCTCAATTTAAGCTCCTTCTCTAAAGAACACTCGAGTACTCGTGCTCGTAATATTTTACGTATCTTAATAAACACCACATTCCAGAAATCATGCCCTGGCGCTGAGAGAGAGAGAGAGAGAGAGAGAGATGAGAGAGAGAGAGAGAGAGAGAGAGAGAGAGAGAGAGAGAGTGGGAGGGGGGCAATGTTATCTATCGCCCATCTTTACTGAAGTCTCCCAGATCAGACTGACATTTCATAACCTGCTGCAAGCAACCCAGCCTGAGTCATGGAATATGACAACTTACCTAGTTTTTTCTACTCATAATGTAAGTCTCACACAGAATACAGCAGCCGCACACTGCAGGTGAGCCTAATTTTGTTAAAAGAAACCTTTCTCAGCCACATGCTCAATTCACTACTCTCCTTACCATACCACAAAGTTAAGTCTCAAGTCTGGCATCACCTGAGCAGCAGCACCAGCTACTAAGTAATCACCCTCCCCCCCCCCCGTCCCTAGGCACCAACCCACTAACACCCACCCACAACACTAGTACGACAAACGTGCCTCACACACCTGAGTCAGTGGAGTGTTGCTCAAGAGGGAGGGGGAGGAGGAGAAGAACAGCAGCAGCAGCACCAGCAGCAGGAGCAACAGCAGCATCAGCAGCAGTAGTAGTAGCAGCAGCAGCAGCAGCAGCAGCAGAAGTGTGAGGTTGTGAGACATACTTCACGTACAACTTACCTCTACCACGTGCTACTTAACGTCGCTACCACCATCACCAGTCCTTTCTTACCAGGTGACATAAATTACGTCTCTCGAGAGACATTGTGAGTGAAAATGATGAGACGTACAATCCTTACCTCAGGTGAGGATCGTTCCTAACGTACATGAAGGCTGAGAGAGTTGCTACAGAGTAGGTCCACCCTACATGAAGATCAACACCATTGTAATATCCATCGTCACACACACTCAGGAATGCAGAGAGGAAGTGTTCACTTGCACGACCCTCATCCACCATCAAACATTGTTGCATCAACACGCTCCAATGAATGAGCAACTCTATAAATGAAGGAAGAGTCATGTTGAACCTAATGTACGAGTGACCAGGGATACCAGGAGGGAAAGGTAAGTTCGAGAGGAGAGAGAGAGAGAGAGAGAGAGAGAGAGAGAGAGAGAGAGAGAGAGAGAGAGAGAGAGAGAGAGAGAGAGAGAGAGAATAGAGAGAGAGAGAGAGAGGAGAGAGAGAGAGAATAGAAAGAGAGAGAGAGAGAGAGAGAGAGCCAGGTAGCTTGGCGTCACAACTTAGCTTGTAAATAAAGTTAGGAACGTTAACCTAACCCTGTAAAACCCCGTGTAAAAAACAAGGAAGGATTAAAGGAGCGTCAGGAGTTCCACTCAAATAATGAACACTGGGCTGTTGTAAGGCTGCTGCCAGGATATTCCGTCAAAGGAAATCCTTTCATGAGCTTCTAAAATCATCAGAGAATGACTAAAGTGTAATGAACACTTGTCAATGCTCAATAACAACCCACATGGAGACGTAAACTCAAGATATTAAGTGATCTGTATATTTCGACCCCTTTTGGGATCCTCTTCACCAGATAGATACGCGTAAACGAGAACATGAATTTACAGGGAAGGTTGCACCTCTCACCGCGTAGGAGGGGGGGGGGGATGTTAGGGAGTGTCATGTGACTGCGTGGGAGGACAGGTCAAGGAGTGAGATGACAGGTCCTACAGGACCTGTCATCGGGTAGGAAATTCCTTTGTGCTATGTAATTCCTGAAGTTGTGCTGGCGTTCTGTATTAGGATGGGCACTGGTATGTACTTTTTGAGGGCGAATTTGGAAATGACGTCTGGTTTCCACTGTCCCTGTGAGATATTGAAACTGAGGGTGGTAGCTATGTGTTTGTAGCTGCAGTGTGAATTGTGTTTGATGTGGCAGCT
>NW_026471471.1:0-11151 GCF_026875155.1 Cherax quadricarinatus | reverse complement strand
AAAAAAAGAATTTTTTAAAAAATTTTTGGAAAGCTAATCTCCCCCCCTAAAAAAGCCACACTACAAGTGTCAACCATCCTCCACTTAGTTTCAACCCTCTATTTTTGTCAATTTCCTTCTTCAATTCTTCGTATTATTATTACTATTTTTTTTTTTAGCAGAGCAGAATGTTTATTTTTGCTGTGTTAAGAGTAAACTTGATGTCACCTTCCAATCCCTGTTAAATAGCTTTTCCCAATTTGCGTCATGAATGGGGTTGACATTTTTTATCTGTGTTTAATAGAAAAATAATGAAAAAAAAAAAAACTCACCACACAGTGGTGGGAGGGCTGGTGACAGTTTGCGGGGTTCGGAGGGGGGGGAATGGGTCACGGGGGCAGGAAAAAAATATGATTTGGCGGCTGGGAATTTAGCGGTTGGAAATTCGCAAATGTGTGAAGTCGCAAAGTTAAAAATGCGAATTTGAGGGGACCTGTTTTTACTAAATTATTACCTAAGAAACCCAAAAAAAATGGGGTGCTAAGTTACAGTATACAAATTTTACGTCTGTGAGGTAACATTGGTATTTTTACTTTTAACAGCAGGGACATTACAGTACTGTTAGGGGTTTCCCTTTAAATTCATTTTTTTTCCCCTTTGTGTTTTGGCGTTATATACTTTAAGGAGCAATTTTTTTGACATATTAAAAACCCCAATTTAAATAAAAAAAAAAGGACAATACCATGACTGGAAAAAAACACAAAAATACCCGCCCAAAAGAGGGGTCACGACGACGTTTTGGTCGTTTTGGGACCATTTACAAAGTAAACCCCAATGAAAAGGGGATGGAGGGGCATTATGGGGCGGTGGTGGTGTTGGTAGTGTGGCGGTAAAAGGTCCCAGTGGTGAAGGTAGTTGGAGGGGGAGGAAAGTTCAAATATGAAAAAGAGAAGCACCCGCAAGGGAGCTAGGTGCCCCAGAGGGGAAGAGCAAAAACCAAAGGGGGGGGAAAAAAAATAAATAATAAAGGAAAAAAATACCCGGCATAAGAAAAAACAAAACCAAAGGGAAAAAAAAAGAAGAAAGCAAGAGGGGGGAAAAAAATGAAAAAGGAATTAGGTTACGCACAGGTGTTTTGAAGTTTGGAGCATTTAAAAATGAGGGGAAAAGGAAAGGGATTACAGAGATGAAGCCAGGACTAAGTCCCGGCTTATTCTGTAGAGGAAGAAAACTGCTCGGGGTTTTTGTTGTGCACATACAAAAAAAAAAAAAAAAATTGCAGACACTTGTTTTGTATGTGAGGAGTGTAAAAATCATTGTGTAAAAAATCATGTTTATGCTTGTGGTTATTTTTTGTATACACGGTACATATCATAACTGCACCTTACTCGGGTTCCAGGCCACTTTAAGTTACCTGAAAAAAAAATATGTGTGGAAAAAAACAAGAAACTTCGAATGGGTTTAAAAAAAAAGTTTCCCGATGAGGGGCATTCCTGCTGTTGCCTAGGCACTTTGTCTCCCAAAACTTTATGCCCTATTTGCTAGCACTGAATGAAATTTTTTTTTTTTTTTTTTTTTGGCTTAAAGCATCGGAAAAAATTTACCCTAACTTTTTGGCAAAAAAAAATAATTTTTATTTTTTCAAATATTTTCGACACAGGAGACGTTTCGAAGGGCTTGAAAAAGTCAAAGGGTTAAAAGGGTTTGGGGAATGAAACTGATTTTGAAAATTAAAGTTTTTTTTGGGGGCATATTTAGATTTTAAAAAACTTAAAAATGGCATTTTTTTTTTTAAGCGTCCAAAAATTCCGGTTTTTCTAAATTAAAGGTGGTCTTCGAACGTAGCACCCATGAATTTATGGGATCTGAAATTATACTTGTGTTACCTGTAAAAAATCTTTAGACATCGGGGTGAGGTAAACATTAAAATCAAAAGGTCTTATTATAGTCTTGAAGTCCCTTTAAACCCCTTTGAGGGTTTTGCTACTGTACGTTTAGCGTGGGGTTTTTTTTTGACGTCTGTACGCATAAATTCTACCCGGCCTCAAATCTGCGCGAAAATGCTGGTGGCCTGGTGTGAGAAAATGGGTCTCGTGGTCGTGTGCGCGGTGAAAAAAAATCTGGGCCCGTGGTGCATTTGTGGGAATGCCCTCTTAGAAAAACAATGTCCCCCATGCCTCGCGGTAAAAAGCTATCCTCCTCGGCAAATTTGGGAACTTTTTTTCCCCCGGACAGTTCTAATAGTGAGGGAAAGTGCCAGTGAAGATGTTTTTCGTGGTTTTGTGAGGTTTTGCCCGAAATAATGCATAATATCGGTAATATGAAAAAAAACCCCAGACGACCTCCCCTTCCCCTTTGGGTGCTGGGCCTCGTGTTAGTTCAGTTGTTCCAGAACCAAGAGGAAACTTTTTTTCCAAACCCCAGTCGTGAGAGCATGGGTGTGATGTAAAGTGAATATGAACTACAACTCTTCAAATATTTCCAGTAGTGATAGTGAAGTGCAATTTTCCCGGAAGGTTCAGTATTACGAGATATTTGCGTCGGAAGGTGCCTATGTTATACCGGGGAAAAGGAGTGTATCTTGGAGTACACCCCGTGGCTGTAAAAACAGGAACAGACAGTGAAAAGACGAAATATGTTGCAATTGGGAGGAAAATGGCGTGGTGGGTGGTCCCGGCGGTGAGGCACCAGCAGGGGGCCCATGCTCACCCACGCTGCCACCCCCCCCCGCTCCCTAGTGTCTGAAAAAGGCCCCCATCCCCCACTCCCCCCCAACCAGCCTCAACCCCAAAAAAACCTCCAAAACCCACAACCCCCTGTCATTGTCCAGTACCCCCGCAGACCGCCTGGGTTGGGCGGAAAGCGTCAATTTTTTTCCCAAATCCCACAGTTTGATGGCAGAAAGTGGAATCGGCATTTTGCATTGGGGGAAAAATGCCACTGAACGGATGTTTCGAGTTATTCTTTGCAAACCCTGATGAAAAGAAATTGTAGGAAAAGCAACACTACTACGAGTACCCATGGCAAACCAATACTTTCACCAAAAATCACGCTACACCAATGGAAGGGAACTGGGCTGAGATGTATCTTTTCTTTGCCACAATAATGTTTATGCCCATGTGTATAAGCACAAAGTGAAATCATAGGTCAAAGCCCCTGATTGAAAAACCCCAGGTTTCAGTGATATAATGCCGTAAATCGATTTGTGCAAGTTCGTTGCTCACTTCTCAGATAAAACCAGGTGACGAATGACAGGTTTAAAAAGTTAGGAATGTGTTTGTGTATCTGAAACAGAAATTCAGTACTCATTTTTATCCTTCAGGAAAGTTGTAATTGACGAGCTTTGTTCTGTTCAAAAGACTCTTTTTAAAGCGTACAACCAAGAAGAGGAAACGTTTTTTGGTAAAAATTTGTTTGGCTTTGTGATTTTTACGGGGTTGGTTTTTGGATATTATTGGTACACTGGATTTATACATTGCAAAATCCCAGGAGTTATTGGGCACCAGGTGTGTGGTTCGAAAAAATGAAAAACCCATACCTTGGTAAGGGGCATATTTATATCGATAATGGTACAAAACCCCCTATCAGTGATTTTTTGGAGTGAAAAGCAGTGTGTGTGGCACAGTGCGTGCAAATCAAAAAACATATCCCCGGGTTTTGTGCTGGCACTCGCAGAGGTGAGGTGCGGCTTTTGCTCCCATGACTCTGGTTTTTGGGGGGAGGGGACAAACGGATGTCACACTGTTGTCTCAATTCCCCCTAAGAAATGGAGACAGTGGCAGGCAGCATGAAGGAGAAATGAACCCATTCTAAAACCCGAGCTGTGATTGATTACCTTCAACTGCGTTCAGGGGACAAATGTGACATGAGTTTGGGGTTTGCTGTTTGGTTCGCAAGATTTTAAAAAGTGGTAATCAAACTGTTTTTCCTCTTCTAAATTTCCATGTCAAGCTTATAATATTTTAAAAAGTGAGCACCGAAACAAACCAGTAGGGCAAATTCTGTTTGTCTGTCACAGCAAATGTATCAAGTACCAAGGAAATGCCCTGCAATTGCCCCCGCCCCCCCAAAAATTACAACAACTACCTGCTCGTTAAAGCATGGTGATCATTTCTGGTAAAACTCCCTGCTATGCTTTAAAGAAAAAGGGGCTCAGAAGGGGTTTACGTCTGTTCACATACAAAAAAAAACGCCCACAACAACGCAGGGGGCATCTTTTTTATGTGTGAGGAGTGCAAAATCCACTGTGATGAACCATGTTTCAAAGATTTCCCAAGGCTGAGAATTCTAGAAACATTCCCTGTGATGTATATGGTATAAAATATAAAAAAAGTAATAAAAAACATTTCATATTGTTTGTTTGTGTAATTTTTTTTCTGAAAAAAAAATAATGAAAAACAGTGTTTACCCCCTTATTGTGTAGTATTGAAAAAGAAAAACTTACAAAAATTGATCTTTTCCCCTCAGAGGCCATAAAAGTTACCAAAAAAAGAAAAATTGAAAAAAAATTGAAAATATTTCAAAAAAAAGAAATGAAAATCCCGGGGCGGCGTCGGCGTGTTCCCAATGTTGTTAAATTTTTGGGGAATTTCACCCCCCATATCTCGGTAAGTATTGACGTTAAAAATTTTTTTGTTTAGGCCATAATTTTTAGAAAAAAATATCTATTTTTTCATAAGAAAAAACAATTTTTTTTTTTTTAAAATTTTTGGCCGACCGGGAAAACGAGTTTGGAGAGGGCCTGTCGACCCCCCAAAGGGTTAAAAATGATAAAAAAAAAAAAAATTTATCACTGAGGTGCATTAAATATATTTATTACATATTTTTTTGTTAATCCATCTATGATATTTTTAAAAATTTATAATAACATGTCATAACATATAAACATGAAAAATACACCCCAAGAATAAATTAGCATAATTTGATGTTTTTCCGTCTTTTGTAAGGTTTGGGAAATCATTTTTCAGTTAAAAACCAAAGAAAATGCCACTGTTTACTGGGGAAAGAGTTTTTCCCTTTCAATGCCTTTATAGAGCTCACTTCTTCTAAAAATGGTTTTACAAAAATGGGGGTTGTCTTTATTTTTTCTACTTTCCAATGTGTGACAACTTGTAACAATGTAGGGGTTTGATTATGATTAAGTTCCCAAGACAGGAAATAACGTGATAAAACCATACCCAGATGCGTTTGTCTTTTTGTTTACACCACTGTGGCTCGCCCTCTTTTCATTTATCGTTTCTTTTGTTTCTTCATTATTTGTTTACTCGCCTTCCCCCTATTTTAAGACTACAAATACTTTAAGGTAAAAATGATGTATTACTATGCATTTTATCAAAAAGGGGGTTTTTAAATGTATTGTGGTGGGGGGGCCGGGCCAGTACCTATCTCCCCACCTGATTTCTGAAAAATATTCACCTTTTCCCCCTACATTAGACTTTAAGACTAAAAAAATTTTTTGGGAAATAATGAGTGTTGTATGTATAGCTTTTTATCGCTTAGGGGGCTTTACTGTCATAGTAGTATTTTAATGTGGGTGGGTTGGCCGGAAGGCTTCCATCCCTACCACACCGACTTCTTTCAAAAAATCGGCCGTTTTTCCCACGAAGCGGGTGAAAAAAGAAAAAAAAACCAATTATTTTCAATAATGTAAAAGGATAGGGGTTATTGCCCTTGCTCCCGGAATTTTAGTGCCCCTTACGACCACTAGCTTTCAGGGGAAGAATTTTTGCTCACACTGAATCTTACAAAAAAATACTATCCCTTCACCTCATTAAAAAAACAAATATTTTGAGGTTTCTTTATTGTTTTTTTAAAGCCTGTTCTATTTTTAACTTAATACAGTGGACCCCGTTTTTCGATGACATCGGTTTTCATTAAATAGGTATTTGATACATTTTAACGCCAAAATTTTTTCCTCGCCCTCGTTAAAAACCGACCGCGTCGTCCGGGGGTCCCCGTGAGTGCCTGTTTCAAGCCAGCGTGTGCTCGCAAAATAAGCATTTTCTTCGGTCATTCCTATTACCAAGTGTTTTTGGTGCTTTTTCTGCAAAAAAAGTCACATGGGCCCAAAAAGTTTAGGCCCCCCTGGATAAAAGGGTGAGAATTAGTATGGAAATTAAGAAAAGATTTTGAAGGGTTTGGGGTACCCTGAGAAGGGCCCATGCCCAGTTGTGGAACCATTGTGCCTACTTTAAAAAAATTATTAAATTTTGCAAAGTGGGGAACTGCAAACCCTTTTTGGATGAAAATTTACCCCAAACCAAACTTTGCAAAACCGTGCTGGTGACTGTTACAATGAAATGTTGTGGCCATTTACAAAATTTTAAAGGGAAAAGGAGGTACGCCTCTTGGACAGATTTGTTGTGCGAAAAAGGTCCAGTGCTCTAAACTGGCCCAGTTGGCATTAACCTTTGACTGTTTCCGACGAAAAATAGTCTTCGAGCCAATGTTTTTTCCCACGATTTATCGAAAAATTTACGGGTTAAATAAACGGGAAAGGCCCGGTGGCTAATGAGAGAGAATGGTCTCGTGGGCGGTGTGACCTGTGAAAAAAATCTGGGACCCCGCGGTTTCATTGTGGGAAAGCCATGTTGTTAGTCCCTTTTCACCCTGCCCCCTGGGAAGAAGTTCCCCATTTCCCCGGGGATTGGGGTTTTTGTTCCAATGAAGTCTAACGCGATGAAATGTCAAATGCATGTTCCAGGGTTTTTAAGCGAAGGGGTTACCGGAAAAAAAATGCCAGGATAACGTAATTTGTGTGAAACCCAGAGACCCAACCCTTTCCCCCTTGGGCTGGGCGGTTGTTCCGTTCAATTGCCCGTCCAGGCGAAAAAAGGGGAAAATATTTGGTCGTGTCAAACCCAGATATTAGCAGTGATAGTGATTTCAAGGTCATTGAAGCGTTTGTGAAATGAGTGAAATTCCCCAGTGAAGCGGCAGTATGTCCCATGTAGCATGCGGTCTGGTAGTGTTTTATATGTTGTTCCAAGGGGAAAGGGGAAACTTGGAGCCATCCCGTGGCCCTACACCCCGACTGATAGTGAAGATACATTTGTAACGATGGGTATGAATGATGTGAGTGTGGAGCAGGCGGGTGGGTAGTGGGGGGCGGCCCTGTGGGACCCTCAGCGGGCCACGATACCCCGTTGGACTTGCAAACAACCGCCCCCGCCCTCCCCACACTCCCCCAACCCGCACCCCCAAACCCGCACAACCACAAACCCCGGTACAAAAACCAGACCCCCCCCAGCAGAGATTGGGGAGGAGGGGCGGGACGAGTTTGTTCCCCGTCCCCCTGATTTGTGAAAAACAAAGTGGAATAAAGCCTCTTGTCCCTTGGGGGAAAAATGCCAGTGAATGGTGCTTTTAGTTATTCTTCGATGAACCCCCGATGGACACATTGTCGGGAAACAAACACATACTTGATTTCCCAGGCAAAAAACAAAATTTTCCCCACCCAAAAACACGGCTACACAAAGGGGAAAGGGGAAACTGTGGAGGATGTACCGTTTTTTTCCCCATAATGCTTTGCCAATGTGTATAAGTCACTGTCACCCATACTGGGCAACAGAAGTGATTTCAACTCCGGTTTTGTGACATTTAGGTGTTAATCGTTTCCTGTACTGTTACGTTTTTTACACTTTTCAGACAAAACCAGGCCGAAGAAGCGACAGGTTATTAAAATCAGAAATGGTTTTTTACCCGAAACAAAAATGTGCATTTTTTTTTATTCCCCCTTTAGGAAACTTGTTTTTGATGAGTCCCTTTATTTTTTTCAAAGGAAGACACCCTTTAAGCAATATATACCAAGCAAGAGGGGAAAAGCTTTGGGATAAAGTATTTGTCTGTGTGATGAGAAGTGGTCTGTTTTGGATTCATTTTGTACAAATGGCGTAATACTTTGAGAGTCCATGAAGTTTTGGGTATCTCTGGTTGGGTTCGAACAATGATGGACCATTTTGGTAAGGGAATAGTTATTTTCTGATAACTTGTAACAAGCCCCTTTCGTGTTTCTTTCGAGTGAACTTTACAGAGTGGTGGCACAGTGCGTCGTTAAACGTAAACATTGCCAAGGGTTTTAAGTGGCACTCGCAGAGGTGGGTGCAAGCCTTTTCTGCCAAAGCATCATGGCATTTCGGGGCATGACAAACGTGTGCAATTGTTGACATCAGTTCACACAACGAAAAAGGTACCAGTGGAGGGACAAAAGAGAGCCAATGAAACCCCTTTAAAGCCCGCAGTGTCATGGACTCAATCAAAATGTGCTTAGTGGACAAAAGTGCATGCGATTTGGGTTTGCGGGTGTGTAGCAAGGTTTAAGTGGTATATTAAACTTTTTTTCCATCTTGTTGATTTTCTCTATGCTAAATGCTTTTTAAATAACAAGTTTAGCCAACAAAACACCAAATATGGTGAATTTTGCCTGTCAGTAAAAGACAAATAAATTTCAAAATACCCAAAGGGGCAACTCGCAATAGACCAGCGCCCCCAACTCATCTGTTTCGGCCGGTGATCATACCCCCTACAATGTCCCATCTGCCAAGAAAAATGTCAGAAGGGGTGTTAGTTGTTGCATACCACAAACGCCCACAAAAAACCCCAGAGACACTGTTTTTTTGTGTGAGGAGTGTTTAAGGGGGCCCCCTCTATATTTACCCCTGTTTCAAAGGTTCCACAAGCTGCAGCAGTTTAGGAAAGTGTTTATGATGTAATATGTATATAATTATGGAACAATAGTAATAAAATTTTGTATTGTTTGTTTTATAAAAGTGTTTCACAAACTAATTGTAAAAGTTTGTTCTGTTATTGTGTTGTAAATAAGGTGTATATTTTAACAATGCACCTTACATTTGGGTTTACAGGCCACATAAGTTACCTGGAACGGGAAAAAATTTTAAAATGCAAGAAAACCCTTTTAATAGAGTAAAAAAAAGAAATACCGGGTGGGTGGCAGTCGCCGCTGTTGCCGTAGCACTCCTTTCTGAAACTTTGCGGCTCTAATCTCGGAAGTATGATGGCAAAAAATTTTTTTTAAGCTTAAAAAAATCCCAAAAAAAATTCCTAACATTTTCATAAAATTTTTTTTTTTTTTTTGAATTTTGGGACATAGAATGACAGTTTCAGAGAGGGGCCTGAAAAGCAAAAAGGTTTTTTAAAAAAGAAGGGAAATAACCCAGAAAAGGACTTGCTACCTCAATTTTATGGAAAAGGGGTTCCCCCTTTTAAAAAATTAACAACTTGACCTTCCCCCTCCCTCCTCAATCATCCAGATTTCATTTAAAAGGGAAAGGGCAGTATTCTATTGTTAGTAAGTACTCTAAAATGTGCTGTCTTCGTTTGTGTGCATTTTTAAATTTTTTTTTAAGTGGAAAATTTTTTTTTCATGATTTTGGGGTCTTGCAGGATTTAAATTTTATTTCCATTTTTTTTTGGGGAAAATTAATTGCCTTTCCCAAAAAATTTTTGGGATTTTTATGGCTTCAGGGAAAGGTTTTAAAAGGTATTTTCCGGGGGTTCCCCTGTATATGTTAATGTAAACTTATATTGGCATTTATATGCATTTTAAGAGGAAAAAAAGGATGTTTTGCTTTCTAGCGTAGCCTAGAACCCAACCCGCCTACAAGTGGGACCCCACTGTATATCCCGTAGACCCTTTTTTTACATGGTAGTTCGCTCCTGAAAATGCTGTGCTAGATAAATGAAGATCATGGGAAAAACAGGGTTACATTCTGGGATCTTATCTTACAAAAATAAAAATGAAAATGTATTGTTGTTTGTTGTTGTGGGAATTATGTTTTTATGTATTACAAAAGTAAAAGAAAAAAATGTATTTCTTACCCTTAATTTTGTGGGTGCTGGTGTTTGTGGGTGATTGTGAAGAGAGTGGAGAGTTTGCTGTGAACCTACTGGGTTGAGGTGGATGGAGGGTTCTGGTACTGGGTGTGCATAAATTTGCAAGGTTTCTGGGCTTTTTTTTTTTCCTGCAGCACATTTACAATGCGGTAAGTATCAGCTGCTCTAGACACCATTTCAGGTTTGCTTTAGATTTGTTGTGCCCTCTTCAGTGAAAAATTTAAAGTCAGAAAATCAGCCCAGTCAGAAAAATTTAAAAAGTTGTATTTTGTCAGTCAGTAAGTAAAGTAAGCAGAAATCAGTCATCACTCATCCAAATTTGTATTTTACTCACTTTTTTTAAAACCTCAAACTGACGCTTCGTTAAGGCCAAGGCAATCTCTTGTCTAATATCTCTATTTTTTTTGGGAAACACTAAGGTTTAAACATTATTCCTTTTCTTTACATTTCAGCAAAACCATTGCCTTTTAGGGGTACCATGATTGCTTGGCAGATCAAGAGAACTTAAAAAAAATTTAATACACTTTTGCAAAAACCCTACCCCGGGTGGGGGTTGAACCTCGATCAGTCACAAAACTCCAGACCGACGTCCCTTGGAGGGTTTTTTGACTTGATTGTGGGTTTTAACCCCCACCGGTGGGAGGCTTTTTTTTAGATACAAGATTGGCAAATTAAAAAAATCAAAAAAAAATACACAAAAACCCGCTAGTGCCTAGGAGAAAGGTGTGGGCCTTATCCAAAGGCTGGGATGGGGGGTTTTGGGGGGGTGTCAGGGATGGTAGTAGGTTTCCCCCCCTACCCAATGGGCTGACCCACAAGGGGGCAGCCCCAGCTAAGGAAATTTTTTCCTGCCCCTCAATTGAAAAATGTGCCCAAAATTGATTTTTTAAAAATGGTGTATAAAAATGTGCGCAATTTTTTAATGTGCAATAACCAAAAAGTGCCAAATAAATCATGTAAAATATGGGCCCACTATTAAAAAATGCCCCCAAATCATCCTTTTTGTTCCTTCTTTAAATTCCCAAAAAAAAAAAAAAAAAAAAAAAAAAAAAAAAATAAAAAAAAAAAAAAAAAAAAAAAAAAAAAAAATTTTTTTTTTTTTTAAAAAAAAAAAAAAAAACAACCCAAAAAAAAAAAAAATAAAAAAAAAAAAACCATACACCCCCTTTTTAAAATAATCAATTTTTGCAAAAGGGCCAGAAATCAAATTTAAAAAATTTTTTAACGTAAAAATCAAAATTCTCTCAAACCCATTCCCTTTTTAAAGACCCTTCAAAACAGGGCTAATCCATTAAAAATTTTTCCCAAACCCTTTCACCC
>NW_026471470.1:0-11803 GCF_026875155.1 Cherax quadricarinatus | reverse complement strand
AAAACCCTTTAAACCCCCAGATCATGGGGACAAAACGTGGTTATTCAGCCAGATGGGCCCCCATTTTTGTCTTCCCCGATTGGGGGGGGTGGGGAGGAAACTTCTGATTTAGATTACCCTTCGGCAAGACGTAGTTAGTTTTACTGTTAGTAAACCTATATTAGGTTATTAAGGCAACGTGTAAAATAATGTAGAACTAGACCAAAAATTTAGGTGTTATAACCCAAATATGTAGGCAAAACTTGGTTAAGTTAGCTAGGAGAACTGGCAGGCCTGTTTGAACGCGAGGCGCGGGCTCAGGGACGCTAGCTCTCTCTTTTTTGACCAGACATCATCGGGAAACAGTGCCGTGATCAGAGTTTGGCGCCCCCTGTGTCTTACGTATGAGTCCTGGGGAAATCTGGTAGAGGCACTCGATGTCCCGTGATGACTCCTCTTAGGCCATACATTTGGGGAAACAAGACCTCCACTTTATCTTAGATTTCTGGCAGTTGGGGAAAAGGGAGTGAGTTAAAATGGGGGCCCTTTGGTGAGTTTGCAGGATGCCAGTACGTACAGTGTCTTTTGGGTCTGTTTAGAAGCTAGTGTCCTTTCCCTGCATTGTTATACTAAGGGATACACACCCTTTGGGGGATATAGGAATTTCTGAAGGTGCAGGAGGTCACTAATATCTAGTGAATATTGCGAATTAAGGTCCCGGTTGCACAGGGTTTTCTGAGGGAAGCCCAAAGGGGCTAAACTTAGGGAGGTTAAAGAAACCATACCCGGCGGGGAGGGTTTTGTTTGCAATCGTGTCTTACGATTTCGTGGTAAGTAGGTGAAGATCAGGATATATGCTGCAACACCAAGTAAGTTAGCCCTTTAACGTCCCTGCAGGCGAGATTTCTTGCAACATCTTTCATTTATGAAAATGTGTCTTAAAGCCACTTGGAGGCTTATGTGTCCCTGGGCTGAGCCGAGGTACATATAGTACTTTTCTTTGTAAATTAAACTTACTGCCTCGACATAATTTTGGGGATTTTATTGTGGGGGGAAAAGCCCCTTGAAAGTGGGGCTTTGGTTGTTCAGCATCAGAAAAATTAGAGTGTTCCCGCCCGCACTCCATCTAGGGGCTGAGGCTTAACTTTTTTTCCTGGTTACCAGTAATGACATGAAGATAGAATACAGCCTTTGTTTTTCTTCAGTGTTATACTTATTTAACCCTTATATAACCAGTGTTGTTTTTTTATTATCAATACTGTTTGTGGCCTGGTCAACCAGGGTAGACGCTAATTAATTGGAGAATGATCCCTGTCTAGAGGACGTAGTGGGACATTATGGCTCCTCACCTCTGAAATCTGAACTGTGGTACTAGGACCAAGTAGTAACAGGGATTCCAGAACATGAGACGAACACCGCCACCCAGGATAACCAACACTATTTCTTCTACAACATCACACAAGACCATCCTGGACATAAGATAATCCTGTCTCAACATCCTACTGGAACTACAGCGGCCAATTTTTATTTGATTTATTTTTAATTAAAATCCTTAGAAAATTATAATTATTATCCATCAAGTAATTCATTAGTTTTTTTTCCCCATTTCTTGTTCAGGAGGAAGACGATCAGCTGACCCCAGTAACACGGAAGGACCATTTACAGAAACACGAAGACCAGTACAGTAACACAGAAGACCAGTACAGTAACACAGAAGACCAGTACAGTAACACAGAAGACCAGTACAGTAACACAGAAGACCAGTACAGTAACACAGAAGACCAGTACAGTAGCACAGAAGACAGGTACAGTAACACAGAAGACCAGAACAGCAACAGAGAAAACAATACAATAACAGAGAAGACCAGTTCAGTAACAGAGAAGACCAGTACAGTAACACAGATCAGTAAATTAAAACAGAAGAACAGTAGAGTACAGTACAGTAATACAGAAGAACGGTAGAGTACAGTTCAGTAATATAGAACAGTACAGTACAGAAATACAGAAAGAACAGTACGTACGTTAATACAGAAAAAACAGTACAGTACTGAAATTTACAGAGAACAGTACAGTACAGTACAGAAAGACAGAAGATTAGTACAGTAATACAAAACAGTACAGTACAGTAACACAGAAGATTAGTACAGTAACACAGAAGAAAAGTACAGCAACAGAGAAGAACAGTAAGGTTTATGCAATACGGGGATACCTTTCTGGGATCACAATGATTATAATTACATCAGCCTTACATTCACTGCTTCTGCTGCTGCGTACTGTGCGTACTGTGTAGGCAAAACGTTTTGGATTGAAGACACCTAACTGTTGGGTCCGCCTCCAGCAACACTTTCCATTATGCTTATATAAACTATATGTTAAAATAGTAGGTTCACCAGCATTATTCAGGCCCGGGTCTTCCAGATGGTGACTTGCGTTATGTTAGAGTACCAGACATGTGTACCCAGAAGACCTGCCATCTTCACCTCGCTCTACCACTCTCCAACATATATTACTGCCAGTTCTTGTTGTTTCAGTATTATCTCTGAGTTAATCAACAAACTGAACAATTCTACTCTTCGTATTTTTGTTAAAGTTAACTCCGGTGAATGGACGCAAATAAGAACATTATCGTGACTCCTATGAGAGTGACTGGAGTGGGAATAACACCACCGTGGCTACTGTCAGGGAGGCTGGAGTGGGAATAACACTACCGTGGGTACTGTCAGGGAGGCTGGAGTGGAAATAACACCAACGTGGCTACTGTCAGGGAGGCTGCAGTGGGAATAACACCACCGTGGCTACTGTCAGGGAGGCTGTAGTGGGAATAACACCACCACGGCTGTCAGGGAGGCAGGAGTGGGAATAACACTACCGTGGGTACTGTCAGGGAGGCTGGAGTGTGAATAACACCATCGTGGCTACTGTCAGGGAGGCTGGAGTGGGAATAACACCACTGTGGCTAATGTCAGGGAGGCTGTAGTGGAATAACACCACGGCTGTCAGGGAGGCAGGAGTGGGAATAACACCATCGTGGCTACTGTCACGGAGGCAGGAGTGGGAATAACACTACCGTGGGTACTGTCAGGGAGGCTGGAGTGTGAATAACACCATCGTGGCTACTGTCAGGGAGGCTGGAGTGGGAATAACACCACCGTGGGTACTGTCACGGAAAGGGAGGAGTGGGAATAAAAAACCCCCGTGGGTACTGTCACGGGGCAGGAGTGAGAATAACACCACCGTTTGGGTGCTGTCAGGGAGGGTGGAGTGGGAATAACACCATCGTGGCTACTGTCAGGGAGGCTGGAGTGGGAATAACACCACCGTGGGTACTGTCACGGAGGCAGGAGTGGGAATAACACCACCGTGGGTACTGTCACGGAGGCAGGAGTGGGAATAACACCACCGTGGCTGCTGTCAGGGAGGGTGGAGTGGGAATAACACCATCGTGGCTACTGTCAGGGAGGCTGGAGTGGGAATAACACCACCGTGGGTACTGTCACGGAGGCAGGAGTGGGAATAACACCACCGTGGCTGCTGTCAGGGAGGCTGGAGTGGGAATAACACTACCGTGGGTACTGTCAGGGAGGCTGGAGTGTGAATAACACCATCGTGGCTACTGTCAGGGAGGCTGGATTGGGAATAACACCACCACGGCTGCCAGGGAGGCTGGAGGGGGAGTAACACTACAAAAGTTGATGCTTTTAAATCTAAATTAGTAAATCATGAATAACAATAATAAAAATAATAATAAAATTATTTGCGGCCACTGTCAGCCTCAGAGTTATCTCTGAGGCTGACAGTTTCAAGCACAAAGGGTTTTACATATAAGTATTATATGAATCTACTTATACCCCGTACCATTGTATAACATTCCTTCTCCACAGTGGAGTATCTTTCTTCCCTCGGCAGAAGGTTTTACTGGTAAAAATATGGGGAAGTAAATTTCCCATCTTTTTTTATGTAGTAAAACACCCCCGGGATTTCCTGAATGTGGGGCATCTGTTCCCAAAAACAAAAAAACTTTATTAATCTGGAAATTTTTTGGAAAATGGGGGGTTTGGAAAAAAATTTTTTTTTTTAAAATTGTTCGAAGTTTCTACGCCTTTCAGAAAAAACAAGGGGTGTGGGGAAAAATTTTAAATTTAAAATAGGGTGCGATGGGAATTAGTAACAAGGGTTTCTTTCCCGGCTACTTTTTAAAGGGTTAAGGTAAGTCTAGCCCCCGCTTTTTCCCCCCCTTTTTTTTTTTCCCTCCCCAAAAATTGATAGTTTGATTGCCGGTGCTTGTTAAGGTAGGGTCAGTCTTGTTCCCGCTTCCCCTTTCCCCTTCCCCCTTCCCCCCCCAAAGGGGACGTTTTTGGGGGTTAAAGGTCCAAACAGTTAAACATTTTGGGCTCACAAAACCCCCACCCCTGTAAGTTCCCGCCCATTTATTCTAGTGTATTTTTTTGGTTGAAAGCTTCCTTTTTGGGGGCCCAAAAATAAAAATTAAATCCCCCCAGTTTGCCCCTAAATTGATTGTTGTAAAAATAACCCCCTTTTTTAGGGGATTTGTTCTTTTTCATGGGAGAGTGATTTTAAGCATTTGGGGACCGTTTTATCTTTCCCAAAATTGGAATTTACGAGGGGTCCCCCTGCCCCAAACAACGAGTAAGGGGTTGAAGGAGCGGAAATAACCCTTCTGAGATTCTCAAATTTTTGATCCCCTTACTGTTTTTGTATGCAAATAGCAGGATAAACCCTCTTTATTGCGTGGAAAAAAAAACCCGCTTTCCTGTCCCTCTGGGGGATTAAACACGGCTATACTGTGAAGAAATAGCCGTGGGTTGTTTTAAAAAAAAACCTGCGAACCCCCCCCCCCCTTTATCCCGCAGCGGCTACCCCCCCCCCCCCCCCATTTTTAAAACCGCGTGGCCCCCAACACCCCGTCACCAAAATTTTTTATTATTAGCGTTGAAATTTAAAATATCATTTATAATTTTTTATTTTTATTTTCTTTAATGTAGGGTTTAATTTTCTTTCTTAAATTTTTATATTTTATTTTTTCTAAATAAAAAAAGTGTTTATGTTTTTTCAGTTTTTTTTTTTTTTTTTTAAATTAATTTTCTGAGGAGGAGCCCGCCCTTAGTTTTTAATAACTAAATGAAGTTGTTAAAAGGGCGGGGTAAGCCTTCAAAAGTGGGGACCTTGGGGAGGTTTAACTTACTGAATAAAAAATTCAAATTCCCTTTTCGAATTTAAAAATTTTGGGAAATTCAAAGCCGCATACCAGCGGTTAAAACAAGCCATGAGTAAAAAAATTCTTTATGGAAGGAAATTCAGTACAGGTATTTAAAAGATTTGGTTTATTTTTAAGTCTCTTTTTTTGTAAGTCAAATCGGCAGGATTTAAATTTTTTTCTTCACCTTTTTGTTCGAGTTGAAACCCCTTCGGAGGTTTTTAAATTGGGACCCCAGATTTTTCCAAATGCAAATTTTTTTCATTGATCTTTATTTTCAAGGGAAAAGTTGTAGGGCACTCTTGATTTGTTCAAAGGAAGATTTTGGATGGTCAAGTGACCAATTCTTCTTACTGTTTGCTCGGAGCCCGGGTTTGAACCCTTCGTTTTAAATTTTAAAAATTTTTTGGTTTAATTTAAGCGGGATCGAGCCCTTGGGTTTATTTACGTTTGGATTTGAAGAATTGCCCCCCTCCGTTTTTTTTAAATTTCCCCTTTCTTTCCCCCGATATTTAAGTTATTCTTGCAAACATGGGGAATTCCCCGTTTTGGGTGACGCTGGAAGTAAGTTGGATAACAGGGAAAAAAATTTAGAATCTTTATTTTGTGTTAAGAACCCGGAAAGGGCTTGAAAAAAGAGAGAATTTAGAGGGAAGAAGACAGGTTTGAAAGGGGGAAAAAAGGAAAAAGAAAAGGAGAGAGAGAGAATTTAAAAAGGAAAAAGAGAAAAAGGAAAAGAGAGAGAATTGAGAGAGAAAACCAAGAAAGACGGTTATTAAAAAGAAAGAAAAAACAAAAAGAGGTTTATAGATTGTTTGTGGGAAAGAGTAAGAAAAATGAGGAACAGGCTAAAATACATGACGAAAGGGTTAAAAAAACGTGAGGGAAAGGCTAAAATATGGGAAACCCTTTAGGACAAGAGAAAGGGTAGAGAAAAAGAGTTAAGGGGAAAGAAAAGGAAAACGTGAGCTCGAACAAGCTCGCCTTGAATTAGAGAATAAAAAGTTAACTTTCTCACAACAGCAATTAAGAACATAAGAACATAAGAACGAAGGAACACTGCAGAAGGCCTACTGGCCCATGTGAGGCAGGTCCAAGTCTCCTACCGGCTTAAGCCAATGCACCCAACCTAGTCAGGTCAGATGAAGGAGTAATGGAACAACGTGCAACTAGTGCACATATTCCAACACCTAATTTACCTCCCTTCACAGAAAGGGAAGACATAACTTCATACATTATCAGGTTTGAAAATACGGCTACCCTCTGTGAATGGCCTGCTGACACCTGGGCTACTAGGTTAGGAATGTTATTTTCTGGTACCGCTTTGAATATATATGCAACTTTGTCGCAGGATATCATATGTAATTATAACCTACTGAAGAAGGCAATCCTTAAAGGGCATATCAAAAAACCAATTTAATTCTTACAAGAAAGATTTCAGGTATGCCCCCTTACAGCCTGGCCAAAAACTTTCAGCAGTTACAAGTAACACTTTTTCGTTTGTTCGACTTTTGGATAGAGAGTTCAGGAATTGATCACAGTTAGAAATCTCTTAGAGACTTCGTGGTTGTGACCAGTTCCTGAAGCTCTTTCACCAGATACAAAACATTCATCAGAGAACGAAACCCTGATTAAGCTGAGGAAGTTGCTGAGGTTTGTGGACCTGTATACTGAGGTCACAATTCCTAAAAAGACCTAAAGGGATCGAACCCTAAGGGCAAGGGTTTATCAGACCTTAAGAAATCAAAGCCTCTAGTGGAAAGTAAAATGCCTATTCTTTTATTCCTGTTTGTCATTTGTGTGGTGTTAAGGGACATAAACGTCCAGATTGTCCTTATAAAGGTCCAAAAAGTTGGAAGACGTTTTAAAAGACTGTAATGACCAAGCACCTTCTGTTCAGGAACAGTTAATGGACTTAATGTATCTCCCTTTTACGAGACATGGATGCACATGTATAGCATTTCTGATAAGCTGTTCCCTAACCTTAAAGAACTCATTCCTCTGCTATACTTTCAGACTACTGGGCCATACGGACACTTTTCTACCATCCGTTGTTACATTAGGTATAAATGGTTCACAGGTTGGTCTGAAGCCGTACTAGCTCCCATCACTTCTTGCTCCGTATAATAGGTAATGTAAAAGGTGCCATTCTTCCTTCTGAGGTTGAGTTGACCTTTCATCACCAAAGGTGGACAAAAGCTTTTCAGATCCTCTTCCTGTAGAGTCAGAGAAGCCCCTCGAAGTTTGATGAGACAATGTCTCGTGTGATTCATGTGGGATTTAAAAACCAGTGATGTACTCTCAAAAGCGAGGGTAGTAGGATCACCGGTTTCACTTGTTAGATGAAAGTGAAGTTATCACTCCGATACCTAAATGTCTTGACTAGGGTCAGCCAAAGCCCAGGCTTTCTCCTACTATCCATCCTTGGTTTTCCCTTTGACTTTAACCCTTTTTAGATATATCGAAGGACTCCTTTGTCAATTTACAACGTAATTGCCCTTCTTTTCAGATTGCCATAATGCCGCAAAAACAAAATCAAGTTATCCAAGGAAAAACTTTTCATATAAATTTGAATATATAAAAGGTATCTTGTACAAGTCAGTATTCAAGTTAAATTCAGATGAGATTGACTATTCCATCTTACTTGTTCCAAGTCAATGCAGAGAGATTGTTCTTAAAATGGCTCATGACCTGCAGTGGCCGGACATTTCTCGCATCGTTAAAAACCTTAAAATAAAATTAGGGAAACTATTTTTGGCCCAAAAAATGTCCTCAGACGCCCAAAACCTACTGTGATTCGTGGAAAGTTTGCAACTGTCATCCTCCCGAGGTTTCCCAGGCGATTTCCCTATGGTCAAAATTCCAGTCTGTATGGTACCTTTGAAAGTGTAGCCTTGACATCGTTGGTCCTTTAACTCCACTTTTCATCTGGGGGGACATGGGATATATATTAGCATTAGTTGATTATGCTTCGAGTTTCCTGAAGCCATACCCTTAAAGACCATAACCGCTACAGAGGTGGCTGAAGCCCTTTTGTCCATCTTCTCCAGAGTGGGCATCCCTAGAGAAATTTTGTCTGACCGTGGGACACAATTCACATCTGACTTAATGCAACATCTATACCAACTTCTGGGAGTGAAGCCTCTCTTCACCCACCCTTCATCCCAGCTGTAATGGGAGGATTGAGCGCCAGCATTCGATGCTCAAGTCCATTTTAAGGAAACTTTGTCCCTTAAACCTAAGGAGTGGCTTTCGTTACCTACCCTGTGCTTTGTTTCCCATGAGGGAATTTCCCCAGTGACTCTTTGGGGTTTTCACCTTTTGAACTTCTCTATGGTAGACAGGCCAGAGGCCATTGTCCATCCTTCATGATTATGGACTAATGAGGAGGTCAGTGTGAGGTCAGTCTTTTTTCCAGTTTCTCCTTGACCTTAGATCCAAACTTGAGGAGACCTCTGACATAGTTTCGAAACCTAAGCTTGTCAATGGACCAGTACAAAACCTATTTTGATTCCAAAAGTCAGAGGAAAAGTTTTAAAGTGGGGATGAAGTTCTGGTACTTTTGCCTATCAAGTCAAAAAAATTATTAGTAGCATAGAAAGGTCCATATAAAGTATTGAAAATTTGGGGGGAAAGTTGAAATACCTCATAGAAGTCAAGGGGAAACCTAAGCTTTATCATATCAACATCCCTTTAAAAAATATTTTCCGAAGAAATTCGGTTAATGCCTTTAATAACTTTGACTTAGTTTTTCCACCGAACTTTTTAAGACAACTGAAGAATGTAAGGTGTGTGTAATTGACACCTCTAACTTAGACTATGATGAAGAACTACATGATTGGTGACTCTTGACCACTCGGATGCCAAACCCAAATTATATTAAAGAAGCTTTGGATGACCATAAGAGACATTTAAACTACTTCAATGTGTGAGTAACTTTTCAGACGTCTTTACTGATATTCCAGGTGTTATCTCCACGGTAGTCCATAAGATTGACTTAGTGACAGACAATCCTATCAAACGAAAATTATACCCAGTTCCAGTTCACCTTAGGGATGCATTTGACCCAGAGGTAGACAAATTTATTATAAACTAAAAATCATTGAACCTTCAGTATCTTCATATTGTTCACCAGTAGTCATGGTTAATTAAGAAGGAGGATAATTCATATAGACTTGCCTTAATGCTATAACTCGGTGGGATGCTGAGCCTATGCCCTTAATAGATAGCAATCTACACAAATTCTATGACGCTTCCTTCTTTTCAGAGATTGATATTGCGCAGGCATATCATCAAGTAATGTTAGATCCTTCTTCTAAGCAGTACACCGCTTTTCCTACCCACCAAGGACTGATGCAATATAGAACTATGCCCTTCGGTTTGGTAACTGCCTGTGCTACCTACGTTAGACTGATGAGACAGGTCTTGGGTAATATGCCAAATGTTTCAGTTTATTTTGATAACATTTACGTAATGACATCCACGTGGGGCGAACATATCCAAACATTAACATCAGTTTTGCGTAGGTTCGCTCACATGGCCTCACTGCCAAGCCAAAGAAATGCTTTCTTGGGTATAACAAGATTAGATATCTTGGACTGATATTTCTAATAATCTGCAGCCTCTCCGCAGTAAGATCAAAGCTTTATTTGAATTTAAATTTCCCCAAAACCAAGAAGCTCATGCGTAGCTTTCTTGGTTCTGTAAATTGTTATTCACGATTTATCCCAAACCTTACTGATCTTACAGGCATTTTTATCGAACTTCCTTAAAAAGTTGTGAAGGAACCTCTTGAAATTTCCGACGTATCGGGAAAAGTTTAATGAGATTAAAAGTATCTTTTCGAAAGACCTATACTTAAGATTCCAGATATTAATAAACATTTTGTTTAATAACTGATGCCTCCAATACTGGTTAGGTGCAGTGTTACTACAATACCATGTGGTACTCCCTTCCCTGTTTTGCTTCCTAAGCCGGAAATCCTTCCTGCAGAAACGAGATACTCACCATAGAAAAGGAATGTTTGGCCCTTGTTTGGGGTATCTCCAAAAATTAAATTTTATTTTTCTGGGAAAAGAATTCATTTTAGAAACGGACCACAAACCTTTGATATACCTAGAAACTTTTAAGGGAACCAAAAAGTCGCCTCTTGAGGTGTGGACATTGGCAGTCCCGGTTTTAAGTTCCATATTGTGTATATCAATGGTTCATCCATTTTTTCTCTGACTGGTTAAGTCGGGACAGTCAGTAGAAGATTTGTTGCCTTATGCGACTTCCACATGTTAGAACTTTTTCCTCGCCTATTCTTCTTATACTCCTTGACTATAAGTCTTGGTATGGGGGAAATGTGAGGGAAAAAGTTAAATAGAAGGAGTAGCGATGGAGTATTTTAGTAAAAAATTAGTTTCATTGCCGGCTAGTTGTTAAGGTAGGGTAAGCCCAGCTCCTGCTATTCCCCCCCCCCTCCCCTTTTTTCCCCCTCCCTGAAAGTGATAGTTTGCTTGCCGGCTACTTGTTAAGGTAAAGGGAAGTCTAGGGTCCGCTATTCCCCCCTTTTTTTTTTCCCCACCTCGAAAGTGATAGTTTGATTGTCGGCTGCTTGTTAAGGTAGGGTCAGTCTAGCTCCACTATCCCTTCCCCTCCTTCTTCCCCCCCGAAAGGTGGGCGTGTGGGGCTCCGATCCAAACAGTAATAACTAGACTCACAGCTCCCAGCACTACTGTAAGTAATGCCTGCCCTTTTATTCTAGTGTATTTATTGGTTGTAAGCTTCACTTTTGACCAAATAATAAACTTAGTCCTTTCAGTCTTGCTCCTAAGTTGATGTTGTAATAATCACCAATCTTTTAGGATTGTACTTATCATGGAGAGTGTTTCTTAAGCAGTGGGTAAACCCGTCTATCTTTCCCGCTTGGATGCAGAGAGGGTCCCCCTGCCAATCAACGGTAGAATTGAAGGAGAGGGGGCTAACTTTCTGGATGTCCCAAATTCTCATTTACTTACCTGTTTGTGTATGCAAGTAGCAGGATATAACCCCTCATCATTGCAGTGGAAAAAAACTGCTTTCCCGTCATCTGGACGGATTAATCCGGCTTATACTGTGAAGAACTAGCCAGTGGGTTGTAACCAACACCTGCGACCCTCCCCATCATCAGCAGCGGCTACGATTTCAACAGCACGCAGTGTCACCAACACCAGACACCCAAGTTTTATATACATTAGCGTTGAATTCAGATATCATTTATATTTTTCATTTTTCATTTTCTTTAATGTAGGATTAATATTTCATATTTAAGTGTTTTATATTTTATATTTTCTAAATAATAAAGTGTTTATGTTTGTCAGTTTATATTCTTTTTCTGTACATTAATTTTCCTGAGGAGGAGCCAGCCTTAGTAATACTGACTGAAGTTGTTACAGGGCTGAGTAAGCCTTCACAAAGAGGTTCCTTTACATTCTTTTTTAAATAGTCTGTGAGACTGGAAGTCAGACCACTTAATTAGGCACAAAAATCCTATAGAAATATACTGACCCAAGGAAACTTCTTAGCAACGTTTTCGTAGTTGGGAAGGTGCTGTCTAGAACTGCTTTCGTCTTGTTAGGAAGAGGT
>NW_026471469.1:0-14377 GCF_026875155.1 Cherax quadricarinatus | reverse complement strand
TTCTTTTCACATATTTTGTATGTTATATCTTCCCTAACCCTCCTATCCTCCAGAATCGTCAGGTCGATTTCCCCTAACCTTTCTTCGTAGCTCTGGAACTAGCCTTGTTGCAAATCCAGTGCCACCGCCTTTGAGGTATCAAGGTCACTTCGCACTTCTTCACCCCTCCTCGGTTGTGTGTATTTCATCCAACACTTGTTGGTATATCCCTTGTTAGTGTCCTCGTCTGTTCTGGCTTCCCAGAGTCCTTTCTGTCTCCACTGTAAATATTTCCTTAAATCTTACGTTAAGCTCCTCACATACTACTTGGTCGTTTCTTGTGAGTTTCCCACCTTCTTTCCACAGCCCTAAATTCCCTGGTCCTTGACTGTTGTCTTCCTCCTGATGTGGCTATACAACAGCATCGGGTCAGACTTGACTTTTAATGCTATGTCGTTGATGCTATTGTCGCTGGGCCTTCCTTCTTTTGTGTGCATACTCGTTTCTGGCTCTTCAACTAATCTCTCTATTTTCCTGGGTCCTTTGTCTTCTGTACGTTTTACATTCTCTAGTGTACTTAGTTTGTGCCTCCCTACACCCTTGGGTAAACCAATGGCCCATTCGGGTTTTTTCCCAATATTTCTTTTTGCCTGGGGATCAAACCTTTCGTTTGCCTCCTTGCATTTTGTTGTTACATAGTCCATCATTTCATTACTGACTTTTCTACCAATTCTCTTTTCCACTGAACCTCCTGCGGGAAGTTCCTCATACCTGTGAAAGGCCTCCCTTTTCTAGTTTGGTTTTTCCACCCAAACTCCTCTTACCCTCCCCACGTGAAATGCTACTATGTATTCAAAGGTCAGAACCAAGTGATCATTAACTCTGAAGCGCCTTTCATATGTGATGTCCTCGATGTCCGAGCTACTCAGGGTGAACACGAGATCCAGTCTTGCTGGTTCATCCTCCTCTCTCTCTCTCTTCTCTCTCTCTCTCTCTCATCTCTCTCTCTCTCTCTCTCTCTCTCTCTCTCTCTCCTCTCTTCCCCTCCCCATAGTGCCCCTAACATGTTGATGAAATAAATTTTTTCCCCGCACCACACCATTTTTGGGGTTTCCCTTTGTTTCGGGGACCTCCCCCCATGTGGCTCCGGGGCTTCCCTTGTGATTGAAATCGCCCAAAAATTATTTACATTGTTCTCCCTTTGGGGGGAGCTTTCTGGCCACCTAAAGGTAGTTTTGTACACCATTGCTCTTTTTGATCTCTTATTCTTTTCCTGGCCTCCGCAGTTCGGGGGGCAAGGGCTCCCCTTATGTCCACAGGCTAAATTTGTCCCTATATGTTTTCCCTTTCACCAGTTTGGGTCCCATTCCCTTCCATTTCCCAAATCCCCATTGGTTTTTTAAATAAAGCATTTGCAATTCCCCCTTTTCCCTCTGTTCCCTCCTCTTTCCTCGGGGTTTGTTTTCAGGGGGGGAAGATTGCTTTGTTATAGCCCCAGTGGGTTTTTTTTTTTTCTGTGAATGCTTTGTTGTTGGGAAAATTCTTGTCCTTTCTGTTCTCCTCACATTTATTTGTTTTTTCTATCAGATTCATTTCCAAACCTTCAACTTTTTTTAAAAACTTTTTGGGGGGCAAGTGGGGTTGGGGGACGGGGGGGAGCCCTGGGGGGAAAATTGGGGGAGTTGCTGTGGGGTGGAGTTTGTGAGGGATGGGGGTGGGGGGGGGAAAGGGTTTTACGGGGGTGTGGGTTATGGTTTAAAATTCCCTTGGTTACATTGGGGGTTTTGTTATAGTTGAGGTCCTTCTGTGGGGGGTTTCTGATGGAAAATTGTTTTTGCTTTTCCCTAAAATACTGAAAGGAAAATGCGGGGAACATTCATTGAAACTGGGACCTTTTATGGCAGAAAAAAGACCTGTATGTAGGGGTGGGGTTCACTTAAATTTGGTGTGGGGTGGGAGCATGGCAAATTTCAGGGAGGGAGCGTTAGGGCTTTAAAAAAGGAATAGTTTGTGGTATTTGGGTTTTTTGGGAGGAAAACAGTAAGTTTCCCGTGTAGTTTTTTTACGAGTTTTTTAGGGGGAATAGTAAAAATAAGAAAAGAGATAGATAAATTTTAAAAAACCCGGGACCCGGGGGGATTAAAGGGCGTTAAAAGGTTTAGTTTGAAAATTAGAAATGAGCAGGAAGGGTAAAGAAGAAAAGGGGAGTCTTTTTAAAAGTTTATTATGTTTGCCGGAGTGTGGAATTTAAAATGGACGAGGTTTTTGGGTTTGTTTGCTAGTGTAGGTAGCATTGTGTATTTGCCTTAACTGAGACGTGGTTTTTTTTCAAAAAGTCGGGACATGCCTGGGCGGGGAAAGTCATATTCGGGTTTTTTTAAAATTTTTCCAAGAAAATAGAAGTATTGGGAGGGGGGGTGGGGGTGGCCCTTTTTTTGTCCCAGATCGCTTGAAAATGTTGCATAAAAAAGGGGAGTATTGGGCCCGAAGTAAAATACAGAGCTGTTTGGTTTTGAATTTTTAGGGGGCATGAAAAACTGATTTTAGGAGTGATATACCTTTTTCCCCCCCCTTTGGTTTGGGACCAAGGGGAAAAATACTTTGGGGGGAAATTGTTAAGGCCACCAGGCACGTTTAATTGTTTGTAATTCTAAAGGGACTTTAACTTTATTTATGTTGGGGTTGGGGAAATTTTTTGGGTGGGAATTTTGAATTTGTAAGGACTTCTTAGAAGTATTTCAGGATTGTTTTTGAAGCAGTTTGTGACAGAACCTACAAGGGGAAATTAAACCCGCTTGAATTAGTTATGGCAAAAAAAATTTAATCCCTTGTTAAAAAATTTAGAAATTTCAGGGAACTGGGTGCTAGCGCCCAAAACAATTTTTATTTTGCATTGAATGGAAGTTCGTAGTAGCGAAAAATCAGTAAAAATCCCCGATTTTTTGCTTAGCAGATTTTCGATGGGTTAGAGAACACTTTTCATCTGTTGACTGGGATAAAAGAAGAGAAAATTAAAAATGACGTTTTCCCGAAAAACTATTCATGCTTTTCAAAAAAGCGTTTTTTCCCATAAAAAAGAAATTAGAAACAAATAGAAATGGGCCCAAAAAAAGGATGAATTAAAAGGTAAAAAAATCTACTAGGGCATAAGAAAGGAATTTATAGGCGTATCAAAAGAGGCGGGGTCATCTTATGAATCAGTATATTGACATTAAGAGGGACATTAAAAAGGGGGGGTAAGAAAGCTAAAAGGGACTATGAAATTTAAAATTGCTAGGGATTCTAAAACTAACCCAAAAAATTTTTTCCAGGTCTATTAGAACAAAGTTTGAGATAAGATAGGTCCCTTAAAAATAAACTATGGGCCCCCTTACTGACAATGAGAATGAAATGTGCTTGATTTTGAATAATTATTTTCTCTCAGTTTTTACACAGGAAGACACTAACAATATTCCAGTAATTAATTTTTACAGTGGGCTAGAAGAAGATAAATTATGTAACATCACAGTCACTAGTGAGATGGTTGTGAGGCAGATAGACAGACTGAAGCAAAATAAGTCGCCGGGTCTGATGAGGTTTTTTCAAGAGTTCTTAAGGAATGCAAAATGGAACTCTGTGAACCATTAAATAATATTTTTAATTTATCTCTTGAAACAGGTGTAGTGTCTGATATGTGGAAGATGGCTAATGTAACTCCTATTTTTAAAACAGGGGACAAGTCGTTTACCGTCAAATTACCGCCCAATAAGCCTGACCTCAATTGTAGGCAAATTACTAGAGTCAATTATAGCTGAGATTATAAGAAGCCATCTCGATAAGCATAGCTTGATAAATGATACTCAGCATGGATTCACAAGAGGCCGGTCTTGTCTAACTAATTTATTAACTTTCTTCAGTAAAGCTTTTGAGGCTGTTGACCACAATAAAGAATTTGATATTATTTACTTAGATTTTAGTAAGGCTTTTGATAGAGTTCCGCACCATAGACTGTTAAAGAAAGTGGCAGCTCATGGCATTGGGGGAAAAGTGCTCTCGTGGATCGAGTCATGGCTCACTGACAGGAAGCAGAGAGTGTCCATAAATGGGGTTAAATCCGAGTGGGGATCTGTAACAAGTGGCGTTCCACAGGGATCAGTCTTGGGCCCGTTGTTGTTTATATTATATATCAATGATCTTGATGAGGGAATTACTAGTGATATGAGCAAATTCGCCGATGACACAAAGATAGGTAGGATAATTGATTCAATACGTAGATGTTAGGGAACTTCAGGAGGATTTAAACAAACTCTATTCTTGGTCAGAAAAGTGGCAGATGCAGTTCAATGTAGATAAATGCAAGGTTCTGAAGCTTGGGAGTGCCCATAACCCTAGTACTTATAAATTAAATGATGTAGAACTTAGCCATACAGATTGCGAAAAGGACTTGGGGGTTTATGGTGAGCAGCAACCTTAAACCAAGACAGCAATGCTAAGCGTACGTAATAAGGCAAATAGATTACTGGGATTTATATCAAGAAGTGTAAGCAACAGAAGTCCAGAGGTCATACTGCAGCTTTATACATCATTAGTAAGGCCTCACCTTGATTATGCAGCTCAGTTCTGGTCTCCGTATTACAAAATGGACATAAATTCGTTAGAAAACATTCAGCGTAGGATGACTAAATTAATACATAGCATTAGAAATCTTCCTTATGAAGAAAGATTGAAGACTCTTAAGTTACATTCACTTGTTAGACGAAGAATGAGTGTAGACAGCCTGTACTGTCTGCACAGACAGCCCATGCTGTCTGCCAGCTTAGTTCATATTTCGCGCCACTCAGGTGCTGCCATCTATAGGCCTTGCCACTTCAGTATGCCCAGACTTGCCTCGCTCTCACTCACTCACACAGCGGCCTGGCAGGAAGTCACAAGTACTCTCAGCTCTCTCTCGTGGGCATGGCCCTGCCCGGGCCATGGGCACAAACACACAAGCCTGTGTAACCCAACACTACTTACAATAAACAAAGAAGCCTCCGAAGAGATATATCATTCACACCCCGCTTACAGCTCACCCAACAAAGCTCATTATAAATGGTGACAGCGGTGCTTGCAGAAGTTGTGTTTGCCTGGAGAGAAGGAGGGAGAGTTATGAAGTCATCTTCACTTCATCACCCTACACAAGAAGCATCCGTCTCTCAACGAGTTATCCTGATGTCGTGTCTGCACGTTTGAGCATCCAGACACAGGTACAAGCAGGATCCAGCCGAAATTTATCGAAATTCTCCGAGAATTGTGAGTGGCGTCACAGTGACCCCACGCTACAGCGTCCCAGCGTCTCACGCTACAGTGTCCCACGCTGTTTCTCAAGTCACGTGTTCAGCGTCACTTGTATGTTGCTGTTGTTGTTCAGCTCAGCACAGCTGTTTCAGCAAGCCAGAGGTGAGTTTTGTGGTGATTTCTGCGTCCAGTGTGAGCTTCTCCACGTATTTGTGGGTGGGGGAGGAGAGGAGAGGAAGTGGGTGTTCCTTACCTTGCCCATGCTCGCCCCGCCATGCACTCACCCACGCTCCTCGCCACCACACTACCATACACCACTCACACTACTCACTCCCTCTGCTGTGTTTTCTGCTGTTTTTCGTGTGATTCGTCGCCAGTGCTGTGTATCCGAGTGCCCGAGGCCACTCGAAGCTACGTGGATCAGCATCCCACGTAGATCACGTCACGTGGGTGTGGCCGATGTCACGTAGACCTACAAAGCCACGTGAGTTACCAGATGTCCCAAGGCCACATGCTGTGGTTTGCTGCCCGCATCACATCGACGCTACCCACGATGCTGCCCGACTTCATGACGTCACGATGTCTGCTGACGTCACCTCACGATGTCTGCCTGACGTCACCTCGAGATGTCTGTTGACGTCACTGCTGCTGACGTCACCTTGGCGACATCACGCCTGACATCACATGATGTCACATCGAGTGTTCTAGTAATTATTTCAGTATTATCGAGAAGATTGAGAGAAGATATATGTCGTGTGTTAATTAATTCCTCTCAGTCAGTGTTCTCACATTTTAGTATGTCTTAGTCAGTTTTATGCGCAGAAAAGCATCATTTGCTAGTTAAGCCATGTTGTACCGTATGTACAGCGGTGTGTTTGTAATGTTTTCCGTGTGTCCAGTGAGGTCATGTGGTCAGACCCTTGAGTTGTTACCACTAAGTCACCGCGCCTGACCAGTGTTTGACAGCTGATTTCTCAGCCCTGAGCGTACGAGCCCTCTTGTACAGAAAGCTTTTATGCTCGTCGCTCGTGTTGTCTGCAGAATCGTACCTGCTACGATTCCCATCGAGATTTGTTTCACTTCACTCCAGACCGTCAGAGTGCAGTTTATATGTAGAGAAACAAGTCTGGGGACGCTTAGACTAACCTCTGCTTATAACTCCAACTGTCGAGAGATGATACTCGTCAAGCCGCAGCCAGGCCTGTCGGCAGGCGCTGTGTCAGCCTCGTGTCACAAGCTTCAGTGAGCAGCCTGCACAAAGAAGATGTCACTTTGATGCTAGCTCTCTCACTGCAGTCTGGTGTATGATGTTACGACTCCCAGATGTTTCGCCAGTCGTCTCTGCCACGACTCGCTCCACAACTCGCTCCACGCTCGCCGGCAGTGACAGCCCAGCAGTGACAGTACCAGTCGAGAAGTGTCCTGAGTCGCTTGCCAGAAGTCCTGCCCAGTTGCCGAGTTTTGTCGGACGCCTCACTCGGGGCACCAGCATGTCGTGCCCCAGGTTGAGTGAAAACCTGCAGCGACTCCTACGATGTCTGCTTCACCGTTCCAGAGGGACCGTACCCTGTTACGTCACAGGTCAGCCGCAGCGATGTCTCCCTGTGTTGCAGTATCTGTCCAGACGCAGGAAGGCGTGCAGTGATGCCCTTCGATGCTCACTGCCTTTGACCACGATGTTTAGCAACACCCCACATGTTTTTTTCTTCCCTCCCTGTAGGAAGTTTTTTTTCCATGTCCATATGTATATATATGTTTTTATTTTGTGTTCTGTGCCCTGTTCCTACGAGAGAGAGACCGAGGTTTCTTTTACTACCAGTATTGTCGCGTCGGGACGACGCGCGATAGGTGGCCGAGCGTATGTAGACAGCCTGTACTGTCTGCACAGACAGCCCATGCTGTCTGCCAGCTTAGTTCATATTTCGCGCCACTCAGGTGCTGCCATCTATAGGCCTTGCCACTTCAGTATGCCCAGACTTGCCTCGCTCTCACTCACTCACACAGCGGCCTGGCAGGAAGTCACAAGTACTCTCAGCTCTCTCTCGTGGGCATGGCCCTGCCCGGGCCATGGGCTCAACACACAAGCCTGTGTAACCCACCACTACTTATCAATAAAGTAAGAAGCCTCCGAAGAAGATATATCATTAACACACCGCTCTACAGTCTACCAAACAAAGCCCATTATATGAGGGGAGACCTGATCGAAGTGTATAAGTGGAAGATAGGTATTAATAAAGGGGATATTAATAAGGTCTTGAGGATGTCTCTCCAAGAGAGAACGCGCAGTAATGGATTTAAATTAGATAAGTTTAGATTTAGAAAGGACATAGGAAAGTATTGGTTTGGAAATAGGGTAGTTGATGAGTGGAACAGTCTACCTAGTTGGGTTATTGAGGCTGGGACTTTGGGTAGTTTCAAATCTAGGTTGGATAAGTACATGAGTGGGAGGGGTTGGATTTGAGTGGGACTTTCACATCAGAGCTTATTTCTTGGGTGGCATTGAAAATTGGGTTGGGCAAATATTTTGTTAGTGGGATGAATTGTAAAGGACCTGCCTAGTATGGGCCAGCAGGCCTCCTGCAGTGTTCCTCCTTTCTTATGTTCTTATGTTCTCATGAGCCTGAGTTCTTCTGCTCATCTCCGTCATTGCCTCTCGTTCCTCCTTGCGTCTTTGTTCCCTCTCAGTTTCTGTCTTTCCTCTTGTGTTCTGTCGTGGTTGAGGTACACCCTTTGGTAATTCGATGTGTCCCGTAGTTGTGCTTTCTCCTGCAGAATCCTGTTTGGAGTTGATTCTGCCTTGAAAATCACTTTGACTGGCCGGTATTTTCCCCTTGCAAACCACCCTATTCTCAGAAAATTTGTCAACTGGGTCATGTCATCTTCTCCTATTGCTTTCATTATATTTTCAACTGCTTTTTTCTCTTTCTGTTTTCTTGCTCCATAAGTTTTCTCTTCAACTTCCCATAAAGAAAAACTGACCTCTCCCTTTTGTCCTCCCACTGCATTTCCATTTGCATCTCCTGAGATGGTTTAATTGCCTCCATTGCAGCATTCCTTCCTTCAGCCTCTTCTCAAGTTGATGTCTCAGCGGTCTGTCATTTTTCCTTCTCAGCTTTTCCTGGGCACTGCTGTGGTCTATTAGGGCCTGTGCATATAGCTTAGCTCCTTCATTGTCTTTAGTCCCCTCATTTGTTCCTTGTGTGCTCCTCGTCTTTTCCCAGGCTCCATGATTGCCAGATAGGGCCTCTGCATACAGTATAGCTCCTTTGTTCCCTTCAGTCCCCTTGTCTGTGACTGATGTAGTAGTTCCTGATGTCATACTTGTACTTCTCTTTGGTTCTTAAGATTGTTTCAGATTTTTAGTTAGTCTTCTTAACTCTGTATCTTAGCTTTTGCTGCTCCCATTTCATGCTCCCTCCTCCATTTTCTTGGTAACACTTCTAGCATCCTTCCCCACTCTTCCTCCCTTTTCGTGAGCTCTGCTGCCCAATCTTCCCTCCCAGGTTCATCCACCAGTCCCTTGGTTCTCTGTCCTGTTCTTTGGCAACCCATTTTTTGTCACCACAGAAATAAAAACTTGTGTATTTTTGTGTGGTCGTTTTTGATGTGAGTGTGTATGTGTGCATGTGTGTGTGTGTGTGTGCATGGGTATGTGTGTGTGTGCGTGTGTGTGTTGTGTGTGTGTGTGTGTGTGTGTGTGTGTGTGTGTGTGTGTGTGTGTGTGTGTGTGTGTGTGTGGGTGGGTGGGTGGGTGTGTTGGTGTAGGGGGGGAGGTTGTGTAGGGAGGGAGGGGGAGAGGAATATACAGTGGGAAGGCAAGACAGTGGACAGAGGAGCAGAAAGGCTGGGGAAAGGATGGAGGTGTACAGGGAGAGAGGGCGAAAGGAAGTGAGGGAAAATGCATGGGGGGAGAGGGGGAGGGTGAAATGGAGGGGGGAGGAGAGGAGGAGGAGGAGGGGAGGAGAAGGAGAAGGAATAGGAAGAGGAGAGGAAGGGAGAGAGAGTGAGAGAGAGAGGGAGAGGGAGAAGGAGTGAGGGATAGTGTGGGGGAATATGTGTCGCAGAGGGTGGTTAGAGTGTAGGTGTGAGGGATCAGCCTTCACAGCGGTAAAATTTGTAGTATTTGTAAGGCGAAGTAGGCTCTGCAACAGACTCAAGTTTTTGTATCCTAATTTGTATTTACTAGACTGTCCTTTCTAGTAGAATGTAACCTTATGTATTTATTGTTCTCTCTAGAGACACTAGTCTACCTGCCTACCCGCTCTGACTTCTGGATTTAAGTACCAAGTACTGTGTTTAGATGTGTAGATTTGTGAGTGTACTCACCTATTTGTACTCGCCTGTTTGTGGTAGCTGAGGTGGAGACAGTTCCTGGCCCTGCCTCTTCACTGGTCGCTAGTAGGTCCTCTCTCTACCTGCTCCATGTGCTTTATCATACCTCGTCTTAAAACTATGTATGGTTCCTGCCTTCACTACATCACTTGCTAGACTATTCCACTTCCTGACAACTTTATGATTAAAGAAATACTTCCTAACATCTCCTTGACTCAACCGAGTCTTTAACCTCCAATTGTTACCCTTTCTTTCTGTGTCACATCTCTGAAACATCCTGTCTCTGTCCACCTTGTCAGTTCCTCGTAGTATTTTGTATATCATCATGTCTTCCCTAACCCTCCTGTCCTCCAGTGTCGTCAGGCCGATTTCCCTTAACCTTTCTTCGTTAGGCATTTTCCTTAGCTCTGGAACCAGCCTTCTTGCAAACCTTTGCATTTTCTCTAATTTCTTAGCGTGCTTGACCAGGTGTGGGTTCCAAACTGGTGCTGCAAACTCCAATGTGGGCCTAACGTACACGGTGTACAGAATCTTTGATGATTCCTTACTGAGGTATCGGAACGCTATTCTCAGGTTTCCCAGGCGCCCATGTGCTGCAGAAGTTATCTGGTTGATGTGTGCCTCAGGAGATGTGCTGGGTATTATACTCACCCCAAAATCCTTTTCGCTGAGTAAGATTTGCAGTCTTTGGCCACTGTTACAAAAAACGCGATTTAAAAAGCTTAGAGATCTCCAGGTAATACTAGAAAGGACTGCCCTTCTAGCATCCAGCCTGTTGCTGGGTTTTCGTAACAATTAGTCAGTATCCTGGTCCAATTATCCATTAGAATTCAATAACAATAAATAGTGCTTCAGGATTACAACTGGTAGACTACTAACTAGAGAAATTAAACTTTAATAAATTTATTAATTAGGTTGTCTAGGCGTATATCAAATTAAATTAAATCAAATTAATCACAGTAATCAAAATAATATTAATCACTTCTCTCGTGTTAATGTACCGTCTGGTACATTAACATTTAATAATACAATATACAAGTAAGTTTATGTGTATGTGTGTAAGTGCTCTAAGTAGTTCGCTATGTCTCACGACTCGACTAGACTTAAACAAGTGACTGACAAAGTCCTCACATAAACTAACTTCTTGACCAACTGGCAATCAGAACAGTCTGCTTGAACAATAAAAAGAATGCTAAGCCCAATAGCAATGTAACAAGCAACTGCGACACAGAATCAGGAACAAGGAGATAATATAACGACACTAAGTAGGGACCATCAGCAGATCCTCCACAAAAGTCACGAAACTCCCATACTACTGAATCTAAGTTCAGCATAAGAAAATCCCCGACTGTGACAGTACACAGATACCAGTACAAGTTAGGTTAGAAGCTACAGCTCAGGACCTGAGTTACTCAGAGTGTCTATGCGACACACAACCTCAGTACAACGTCGAAAATCACTAAGTCTATACAGTGTTCTGTGAACAGAGTCTCCAGAACTAACAATAAAGCTACAGAGACGATCTTCCAACAAGGGCCAATAAGGAAGAGTTAGGCACTTGTCAGGAATACGTCCAACCACCCAGCGAGTCTAGACCAGACTGAATACTTCAGGCGAGGTGAGAACACCCCCCCCCCCCTCTATCACGTGATAGCTCCGTGGACGGTTGCTGCTCAGCAACAACGAGAAGCCGGCAGAGTAACGAGCCACAAGCGATAATTACAGTAGTTAGACAATCAAGACTTGAACTATGAGCACATAATATGTTACATCCTACCTAACAACATAACTAAGTCAAATAATAATATAAAGCAATATATTCACGATTTAGCTATTATCGCAAATATAAGCAATATAAAATTACATGAAAAGGTAACATACATTATATATATATACATCATATACATTGTAACCCATTCAGGGGTTGCAACAGCGGTCTTCTTTGCCCTTCCCCAATCTTCATGACCTTGCATTTGGCGGGGTTAAATTCGAGGAGCCAGGACCTGGACCATGCATCCAGCTAGTCGAGGTCTCTTTGTAGTCCTGTCTGATCCTCATACGATTTAATTCTCATTAACTTCACATCATCTGCGAACAGGGACACTTCCAAGTCTATCCCTTCCATCATGTCATTCACATATAGCAAAAATAGCACTGTCCTAGGACTGACCCCTGTGGAACCCCGCTCGTCACAGGCGTGCACTCTGATACCTCGTCACATACGATGACTCGTTGTTGCCTCCCTGCCAGGTGTTCTCTGATCCATTACAGTACACTTCCTGTTATATGTGCGTGATCCTCTAGCTTGTGCACTAATCTCTTGTGAGGAACTGTGCCAAAGGCCTTCTTGCAGTCCCAGAAAATGTAAACTACCTACCCTTCTCTCTCGAGTCTTACTTCAGTTACCTTATCATAAAACTCCAGTAGGTTCATGACACAGGATTTGCCTTCAATGAATCCGTGTTGGTTGCCATTTATAATCTTGTTCCATTTCAGGTGCTCCACCACTCTCCTCCTGATAATCTTCTCCATGACTTTGCATACTATACACATTAGTGACACTGGTCTATAGTTTAGTGCCTCGTGTCTGTCTCCTTTCTTAAAAATGGGGACTACAGTTGCTTCCATACCTCAAGTAGTTGCCCAGTTTCAATGGATGTGTTGAAAATTGTCCTTAGTGGCACCCACGCAGCGTCTCTGCTCTCTCTCTAAGGACCCACATAGAGATGTTGTCTGGTCCCACCGAGTTTGAGATATCAGGGTCACTTAGCAGCTTCTTCACCTCCTCGGTTGTGTATTTCATCCAACGCTTGTTGGTATATGCCATGTTGGTGAACCCCTCTGTTCTGACTTCCCGGAGTCCTTTCTGTCTCCACTGTAAATACTTCCTTAAATCTCATGTTGAGTGCCTCACATACTTCTGGTCATTTCTTGTGAGCTCCCTACCTTCTTTCCTCAGCCTGATTACCTGGTCCTTGACTGTTGTCTTCTTCCTGATGTGGCTATACAACAGCTTCGGTTCAGATTTAAGTTTTCATGCTATGTCGTTTTCGTACTGTCGCTGGGCCCCCCTCTTTATCTGTGCACACTCGTTTTTGGCTCTTCGACTAATCTCTTTATTTTCCTGGATCCTTTGTCTTCTGTACATTTTACATTCTCTAGTGTACTTAGTTTGTACCTCCCTACACCTTTGGGTAAACCAATGGTTCGTTCTGGTCTTCCCATTATTTTTGTTGACTTTGGGAACAAACCTTTCCTCTGCCTTCTAACATTTTGTTGATACATAGTCCATCATTTCGTTTACTGACTTTCCTACCAATTCTCTTTCACACTAAACCTCCTGCAGGAAGTTCCTCACACCTGTGTAGTTTGGTTTTTCCCATCCTACTTCTGGTACCCTCTCCACTTGTAACTCTACTATGTATTCAAAGCTCAGAACAACGTGATCGCTAGCTCTGAGGGGCCTTTCAAATGTGATGTCTTCAATGTCCAGTCTTGCTGGTTCATCCTCTCCTCTCTCTCTCGTAGTGTCCCTAGCATGTTGATGCATGAGGTTTTCCAGTACCACATTTATCATCTTGTTTCTCCATATTTCGGCCCCCATGTGGCTCCGGGTTTTTCCCCAATCCATCCCCCCAATGTGTTAAAATCGCCCTAATAGAAATTTTTGCTCTCCCCGTGTGGCTTTTCTGGCCACCTAGTAGTGTGTCAACATTTCTTGTTGCTTTCTTCTTTTGCTCTTTGGGCCCCCTGCAGTTCTGTGGTGGGTTTACTCACGGTGAAAAGTACCCACTATGTAAACCCCTTTTCCGTTTCTACATTTCTTCCTTTTTCAAATCCCCATCGGTTTTTTAAAAGTGTAAACTCCCCCCCTTTCCCCCTGCTCCCTTTTTTTTTACTCGGTCTGTATCCCGATGGGAGATTTTCTGTTTCCCGGTGGTTTCGTTTCTGTGACTGCAAATTTTTGTCTGAGGACGCTCTTGATTTTTTTATGCCTCTACATTTATTTTTATTCCATCCACATTTTGTCAAAAATCTTAACTTCTTTCTGAAAAAGTAGTCTAAAGGGGATTGTGGGGCTAGGGAATGGGGGATTGGTGGGGAACTATAGGGGGTGTTTGATGAGGGGATGGGGGTAATGGTCAGTGTATGGGTTTTGGTTTAGTGTTTGTTGTATTTGGGTTGTCATATGAGGTCCTTCTTGGGTGGTTTGAGGGAGATTTTATTTGCTTTTCCTGGACTCGGTTCTTTGTTATATTGTTTTTTCCCTTTTCCCCCCTTGACTTTTCCTTCCCTTTCAGTTTCTGCCCTTTTTCTTGTGTTTGTTTGGTCGAGGTCACCCTTGGTAATTCGGTTTTTCCCTTTGTATGCTTTTTCCCGCAGGATCCGTTGGAGTGATTCTGCTTGAAAAACACTTTTATTGGCCGTTTTTTTCCCCTTTCAAACCCCCAATTCTAGAAAAAATTCCCCCAATTTTCTGTCTTTCCTCTCCCATTTCTTTATTTTATTTAAACACTTTCTTTCTCCTGTCTTTTTGTTATAAGTTTTTCCCCCTTTAACTTCCTTGGTCCATAGACAAAAAGACCTTCTTTTGTTCTTCCCGCATTCCCTTTATCCCCCCGAGCGATTTAGTTGCCTCCATTGCGTTTTTTCCTTCAGCCCCTTCTCGGGTGATGTCCCCGGCTCGTGGTCTGTTTTTTTCCTCAGCTTTTTCCCGGGGACCATAGTTATTTGGGTCTGTGATATAGCTTAATCCTTTATTTTCTTTTTTCTCTTATTTGTTCCCGGGTGGTCCTTCTTTTCCAGGACT
>NW_026471468.1:0-11896 GCF_026875155.1 Cherax quadricarinatus | reverse complement strand
ATATTTAAAAAATAAAAAAAAAAAAAAACGTAGATCTACTTTTGTAGAAATACACGTGAACGTAGATCTGCTTGGACCGTTTACAGGTTAAAAATATACTAAGCTCTTAACCCACCAGGGTCATACTGCACTCCCTTGTGTCACAATAATTGGGTTTTTTTAAACTTGATCTTGAGATCATAGCAATACAACAACTCTCTTGTACATAGATTTGGAAATCCTTTGTTCAAAACTATACCAACACCCATAGTGGTTAAATCTCGAATGTTGTTCTACTGTCCCTCCATCAGCGCTGTATGACCCTTGTGAGTTTAGCTCTTAGTTCTGATTGTAATTATTACAATCATGGGGGAGTGCTAAACCCATAGGGATTATACAGCACCTGGGGGGGAAGGGATGGAGGTATTCAGGGAACTGGAGCACAGATCCAATTCCCTGGATCAAGAGCCCCTCACCAGCATCAAGGAACCTCCCTTGATGGGTATAATAATCTATTGTCCCTCAAAAAGTTAGTACAGATTATACACACGATTTATGAAGAAGATTTGTGCCTATATACAAAATGAGGGTTATAATTAAGTACACAAATAACCCGGACGTAGGAGAGAGGAGCTTATGACGATGTTTTGGTCTGACTTGGACCATTTGTGTATTGTGACTTTTTGTTATTTATACTCAACGAGGTAGTTAATAAAAAAAAATACTAGTGTATTTAACCATTCTGGAATGTTTATTCTATCATAAAATCTTTCATGCAATAAATAAAAATATTTACAGCACACACTAAACTTTTAAAGGAACAATATTTTCTGGCATATAAAATGCACGATACAAATATTGTAACAGTAAATCAGTAATTATATTCCAGGGTTAATTACCCTTGTACTTTACGTTAAAGCATAACAGACTACCCTCGACCTTGACCATAAGGTGCAGGCTGATTTTCCAAGACTTTCTGTGGGAAAAAAAGTGCTGTATGGTGGGTTTAGCGCTTAGTTATAATTATATAATTTGTGGAAAGAGGCGTGCCTTATATGCCAGAGAATACGGTAGCACAATTCAATGGGGACTTATGGAATATAAAAAGATACTGGTAAAGAGATTCAACTTTGTACATAGGTACAATAATGTACGTATATAAAAGATACACTTAATACTAAAATGTTGGTGAGCTCAATATAAACAATCTGTGTTCATCACATTTGATCCATCGAAGTAGTTTGTTGATGTAGATAATTGCATTGTTCTTGGTCACGAGGGGTTCCAGAGCTGCGTACAACTCAAACTCCTTGTCACCTGAAAACATTTTCCAAGATTAACCCGCTTGTTTTATGTCCTAAGTGTAATCTTATTTGATACTGTGTTTTGGGGTCGTCATACACGAAGATCTTAGCGTATTCTTGAATTAAAATTTGGAAAAAAGGAACAACACCGTGGACTGGAACAATACATGACTCGCATGTACGAGACTGAAACACAACGGACATTTTGTCCTAACTGGTCCAAGTTCGGTCCTACTTCGTCCTAACTGGTCCACGTTCACAACGATGTTTTGTTCCTATTGGTCTAACTGGTCCACTACAAAACCCAACGTTTGGGTCCTATTTGGGGTCCAACTGTCCAAGTTCGGTCCACTTCAGTCCCTAAACTGGTCCACGTTTGATCCTAACTTGGTCCAAGTTTGGTCAAAAACTGGTCCAAGTTGGGTCTTAACTGATCCAAGTTCGTTCCTAACTGGTCCAAGTTCGTCCTAACTAGTCCAATTTTGGACGGAAACGTCATCACAAGTTTCATTTCTCCTACATGTGAGTTATTTGTGTATTTTTTTGCCCACAGTATTGTGACTTTTTTTAATTTTTAATTCAAGAATGTGCTAAGATTTTTATTATGACAACTAAACCACAGTATTAAAATAAAATTTAGAACAAAAAAAAAAAAGTGTGTTTTAAATTTAAAGAAGACTGCTACTTATCTAACTTTAAAATTCACTTAAAAAACAGTACAGTAAGACCCCACTTACACAAACAGGTTAGGTTCCGAAGCACCACCATAAAGTGGAAATGCCATAAAGCTGAATCCCCGTTTTTTCCACTCATAAATGCATATAAATATCAGATAAAAGTTTACACTTTTTACACTAAATATTTTAAACAGTAGAACTAGGCATTTAAAAACAATAAAAAGTAAAACACATACACAGTACATTCATTACTTGCCTTAAAAATATTTGTAGATTCAATGTAGGGTGAAAGGTGAATAATATTTATTGTAGGAAGTCCAGGTGTGGTAGCCTGCCACCTACCATACCTACACCAAATATATGATTTAAAATTTTAAAAAGCACCCCAGAGCAATTATTATTACATGTACTATTACCATCGACATACATTTCACCGAGTTTAATCATTTCTAATAACCACCCTTAGATGCCAATGGAAGTAAGTCACTTTGACTTTTTTGGGTTACCCTGGTGGGTACTCTACACATACTGCTATGTATGATTATTTAGGTAAATGTATTTGTATGTACCTGTACCTGAATAAACTTACTAATGCAGAGGTCAGACAACTGGGTGCAGTCACTGGATCAGAATAATCGCATATTAATACCTGACCAACTTTTGTTCACACACGTACAGTGGCACGAGTCTGCAAAGCATTTAACAAATACATGTTGTGTACAATCTGTATACATGTTAGCGCAGGAGAATAAATAAACAACTACGAGTGAAGGCATACGAAATGAATAATTTTTTACAGTAATACATGTACTAGTGTGTACACATTTTCTGTCTCTCCTACAAGCCACTCAGCTACCATATCTCATATACAGGGGAGATGTATAAAAAATTTTGGTCTTAATTTGAAATGTCAGTATATTTATTTTTTTTTATTTTTTATTATTATCACACTGGCCGATTCCCACCAAGGCAGGGTGGCCCGAAAAAGAAAAACTTTCACCATCATTCACTCCATCACTGTCTTGCCAGAAGGGTGCTTTACACTACAGTTTTTAAACTGCAATATTAACACCCCTCCTTCAGAGTGCAGGCACTGTACTTCCCATCTCCAGGACTCAAGTCCAGCCTGCGTTTCCCTGAACCCTTCTAATGTTACTTTGCTCACACTCCAACAGCACGTCAAGTATTAAAAACCATCTGTCTCCATTCACTCCTATCAAACACGCTCAGCATGCCTGCTGGAGTCCAAGCCCCTCGCAAAACAAAACCCCCTTTACCCCTCCCTCCAAACCTTTCCTAGGCGACCCCTACCCCGCCTTCCTTCCACTACAGACTGATACACTCTTGAAGTCACTCTGTTTCGCTCCTTCTCTCTACATGTCCGAACCACCACAACAACCCTTCCTCAGCCCTCCTGGACAACGTTTTGGTAATCCCGCACCTCCTCCTAACTTCCAAACTACGAATTCTCTGCATTATATTCACACCCACACATTGCCCAGACATGACATCTCCTCTGCCTCCAGCCTTCTCCCCGCTGCAACATTCATCACCCATGCTTCACACCCATATAAGAGCGTTGGTAAAACTATACTCTCATACATTCCCCCCTTTGCCCCCAAGGACAAAGTTCTTTGTCTCCACAGACTCCTAAGTGCACCACTCACCCTTTCCCCTCATCAATTCTATGATTCACCCATCTTTCATTTGACCCATCCGCTGACATGTCCACTCCCAAATATCTGAATACATTCACCTCCTCCATACTCTCTCCCTCCAATCTGATATCCAAATTTCATCACCTAATCTTTTTGTTATCCTCATAACCTTACTCTTTCCTGTAAATTTACTTTTAATTTTCTTCTTTTGCATACCCTACCAAATTCATCCACCAATCTCTGCAACTTCTCTTCAGAATCTCCCAAGAGCACAGTGTCATCAGCAAAGAGCAACTGTGCAACTCCCACTTTATGTGTGATTCTTTATCTTTTAACTCCCCCCCTCTTGCCAAGACCCTCACATTTACTTCTCTTTTCAACCCAATCTATAAATATATTAAACAACCACGGTGACATCACACATCCTTGTCTAAGGCCTACTTTTACTGGGAAATAATTCCCTCTTTCTACATACTCTAACTTGAGACTCACTATCCTCGTAAAAACTCTTCATTTTCTTTCAGTAACCTACCTCCTACACCATACACCTGCAACATCTGCCACATTGCCCCCCTATTCCACCCTGTCATATGCCTTTTCCAAATCCATAAATGCCACAAAACCTCTTTAGCCTTATCTAAATACTGTTCACTTATATGTTTCACTGTAAACGCCTGGTCCACACACCCCCCACCTTTCCTAAAGCCTCCTTGTTCATCTGTATCCTATTCTCCATCTTACTCTTATTTTTTTCAATAAAAACTCTACCATTTTACTTTACCAGGTATACTCAACAGACTTTATCCCCCCATAATTTTTGCACTCTCTTTTGTCCCCTTTGCCTTTTTACAAAGGAACTATGCATGCTCTCTGCCAATCCCTAGGTACCTTACCCTCTTCCATACATTTATTAAATAATTGCACCCAAACCCCTCCAAAACTATATCCCCCCCTGCTTTTAACATTTCTAAACTTTATCCCATCAACCCAGCTGCCTTAACCCCTTTCATTTTACCTACTGCCTCACGAACTTCCCCCACACTCACAACTGGCTCTTCCTCACTCCTACAAGATGTTATTCCTCCTTGCCCTATACACGAAATCACAGCTTCCCTATCTTCATCAACATTTAACAATTTCCCCAAAATATTCCCTCCATCTTCCCAATACCTCTAACTCTCCATTTAAAATAACTCTCCTCTCCTATTTTTAACGACAAAAACCATTTTTTTCTCTAGGCTTTCTTAACTTGTTAATCTCACTCCAAAACTTTTTCTTATTTTCAACAAAATTTGTTGATAACATCTCACCCACTCTCTCATTTGCCCCTCTTTTTACATTGCTTCACCACTCTCTTACCTCTTCTTTTTCTCCATATACTCTTCCCTCCTTGCATCACTTGTACTTTGTAAAAACTTCTCATATGCTAACTTTTTCTCCCTTACTACTCTCTTTTTCATCATCATTCCACAATCGCTCCTCTTCCCTCCCGCACCCACTTTCCTGTAACCACAAACTTCTGCTGAACACTCTAACACTACATTTTTAAACCTACCCAATACCTCTTCGACCCATTGCCTATGCTCTCATTAGCCCATCTATCCTCCAATAGCTGTTTATATCTTACCCTAACTGCCTCCTCTTTTAGTTTATAAACCTTCACCTCTCTCTTCCCCGATGCTTCTATTCTCCTTGTATCCCATCTACCCCTTTTTCTCTCAGTGTAGCTACAACTAGAAAGTGATCTGATATACTGTGGCCCCTCTATAAACATGTACATCCTGAAGTCTACTCAACAGTCTTTTATCTACCAATACATAATCCAACAAACTACTGTCATTTCGCCCTACATCATATCTTGTATACTTATTTATCCTCTTTTTCTTAAAATATTTATTACCTATAACTAAACCCCTTTCTATACAAAGTTCAACCAAAGGGCTCCCATTATCATTTACACCTGGCACCCCAAACTTACCTACCACACCCTCTCTAAAAGTTTCTCCTACTTTAGCATTCAGGTCCCCTACCACAATCGGGGGGAGTCATCCACTCCACCGAGTTTGTTCATTCCTCCAGTAAGAAAGAACTGATACCTTTATTCCAGAACAAACAACCTACTGGAAGGTTAGCCAGATGGACCTTGACTATCCAAGAGTTCAATCCCACCTTTGAGCTTTTACCTGGCAAGTCAAATGTAGTCGCAGATGCCTTATCGCGACATGTTAGTATGTAACTGCAGACCCCCCATTTAGTGCTGAAGAAGAAAAAAATCCCTAAACGAACGGGATCCCATTTTGGTCTGGTGTGATTCAAAATTCCTGCCCCGGAAGATTTTTATTCTGACTGTAAAACCCACCGGGCCACCCATCGTGACTTTGCTTAAACCCAAGAATTACTGTATCAAACGGGCCGGTTGGGTACCCCTTTGGGGAAGAGTATACCAGTTAGTAATTCCCAGTCACTAGTGAATGTAGATTACAGCTAGTTCACGATGTACCGGGTTTTTTTCCCACCACCCGGGTTGGATCGCTTCATTTAAAACAAGCCAGTTAAAATATTTTTTTGGCCTCGTAGGGAAAACTGAAAATTTTGGTATTTTAAGGGAAAAATGTAGTGTCTGCTTTGAAAACATAAGGTAAGCTAATGGTCCTAATCCAACCCAAGTATTTTAAAAACTACTAGCGAACCGTGGGAAAGAGTTGCGCTGATTTTTTTTAACTAATTTCCAATTTTTCCCCCCAAGGCCCCCCCGTTTTTTGGTTTTGTTATGGTGACCATTTACCAGATATTGTGGTTATTTCCCTATTCCCAGTTTGGGATTTGCCGAGACAGTACCCTAAAGCGTTTTAAAAAAACCCCTTATTGCGGGGCATACCCCCCCCAAAGGGCCCCCTTTGTAACAGTTTAATGGAGGTAAATTTCTTTTTTTTGGAGATTCTTGAAAATTTGTGTCCCTTGTAAAAAGATCTCAAAAACCCACATTGTTCCTCATCTTTCCTGCCAGCAAGGGGTTTTGGGGAACAAACCCCCAATTTTAAGAAAAAGTATTGATGTCTTAAAGAGCCCCCCTTTTCAATCCCAACATTTGGAAATTTTGGGATGAAGTTATACCTGATTTTGAGTGTGCTATAAAATTTTTGCTTACAATTTTTTCTATAGGTGACACTCCACTTTATGCATTGTTTTTGGTTTGTAAAATAAAGTTTGCCTTATGAGTTGCTTTTTCCCAAATTCCGAAACCAAATTAAAACCCCTGTTTGATTTCAAAAGCAATTTCGTACCAGTTTTAGCCAAAGTTTTTTTAGAAAAAATCCGTAAAAAACCACTTCATAAATCAACAGCAAAATTTTACAAGGTCGCAAACATCGGGGGCCAAAGCCACCCCAAAATCAAAGCGGGTTTCGAGAGTTATGCTGACTAACTTTAAAAAAACGTCTGCAATCCCAAAAGGTTGATAAAAAATTTTTGTTGGTCCTTATCGAGTTTGTTGAAAATATCACTGGTTTAAAAAAAAGGTTTTAAGGTTAGAGAGATTAGTACTGGTCCCGTATAAAGAATCGATTTAGATTTATATGAAGTTAGTATGTGATGTAAGATGTTCCCCCCAGGGCTATGTGACCGACCCAACAATCTCCCGTCCCGTTTCTTTTCTTCCCCTGTTTTCAGTCGACGATCAACCTGAATGTCGGTTTTTCCCCCTTTCCCCCCCCCCCCCTTCGTTTCACGGGCAGGTATGAGAAATCCTCAAATTCCCTTTGTAAAATTCCATTTAGATTTGCCTCAAATACAGCATGAGTTTTGCCAAAGTAACCCGAGTTTGGTTTCCCCCCAGAGATGACACTATTTTTGCAAAATGTCAATCTTACCCCAGCAGAGTTGGGGTTAAATTTTTAAAAAAAACCCGTATAGATGAATAATTACCGTATCAAATTATCAGATTTCAAAAATTTTTTTTTTTTGTGTTCACGTTTTTTCTCCGGGAAATTTGAGAGTTAACAGTCTATTTGAGTGCACCGAATTTTGCCTTTTTGGGGGAAACACTTTTTCTTTGTTTATTTTTCCTTCCTCAGAATTTCCCTAGAAACACATGAATACAGATCAAACGATCCAATTTTTTTTTTATCACTTCTATTGTTTACTCCCAAAATTGAGTTTTTTTTGATGAGTTTCATTCGATGAGTTGTGTATTTTAACCCCTTTTATTGCATTACAGTTTTCCGTTACGTAAGCTTCCATTCCAATGTTTTACTTATTTTTATGTTATAAGGTTCAAAGGGTTTTGTACTTTGACATTTTATAGAAAACAGCCCAAGCCGGGGTTTCCTGCCATCTCTGGGTTTTTTTTAGTTGTTTTTGTCGGGAGACTACGTTTGCGTGCGAAAAACTCAGTAGGGAAGGAAAAAAATTACCGTAACCGTGTCCAGTTGATGACCAATTTCCAAAACCCTCTCTGCCTGGGGTCACTTCTGTATTTATTGTGTGCCACAGCATATTCAAAGCCCCCTCCAAAATGGGTACTGTGGGCGGCCGTCAGTGTTTTCGAGAGTGAGCAAGGAGCAAAAGGTTTTCGGCGTTAGGGCGCTCCCCACATTATCCGTAAAATTTTACGTACCCTTCCCCGCCTACGTGAGTATTACTTTACCCCATCCACGTGTTTTGAAACCCCCCCATGTACAAAGGCTTATTCATTTTACTTAAATCTCCCAAAATTCTCTTTTCTCCTCTAATTCCTCTCTTTTCCGGGGGCAACAGCTTATTTTGGGCCCACTTTTTTGCATCCAACCTTTATTTTAAACTTTTGAAAAGGGCCCTTTAAAATGAAAAAGCCGTAAGTGGGGCTGACTTTCATTTTCCACCTTTTTACTCTCTCTCTCTCTCTCCCCTCTCTGAACAAGACCCTTTTAAATTTCCCCTTTTTTTTTTCCCCGGCAGGTCTTTGACCCTTTAAAATTTGCCCCCCCAAAAATATTTTTTTCTTTTCCAAAATTTCGGGGGTTTTCTCCCACCAAAGGGAGGGTAACTCGAAAAATAAAAAAACATTTTTCCCATCATTCACACTTTCACTATTCATAAACACCTAAAAAAAAAAAAAAAAAAAAAAAAAAATCTTAAATCATTCAACAATCAAGAAAACCTGTCAAATTTCTTTTCTGTGGATAGGGGAGATATTTTGCAGTTTTTTAAAATTGTAGTATTGGCACACCTCTGGCAAGGCAGCAATGGAGTGAATGATGGTGAGTTTCTTCTTTTTCAAGTCACCCCGCCTATGTGGGAAAACGCCTGCACTAAAAAAAGAAAATTTTCTGATACAATGTACTCACCCATCCCAAACAGAGTCTGTGTATCCATAACCATGTAGACCATCTTGAGAGGTCGTGAGACAGAGTGTACACGATGGTGCAGCAGTTGGTACATACCGAACAAGTGTCGCTGACCTTCAACTGTCTGGTACCTGGCAGACCACAAAAGACACTATATTACTTTATTACAATCAAAACTGAGTGCTAAACCCACAAGGGTCATACACATTCGTCTTGACCATCTAAACACTATTACTGACACTAATACATGTATTCATCTTTACCAACTATTGCAATTACTTATACATAATTCATCTTACCAGGTAGACATTATTAGTGATGCTGTTTTTAGCAACCAATGGTAACACAGAAACATTAAATAATAATTATAGCAGCGTTGCTGCTGTTGTCTGGGGAAGTTGTGCTTATTATTATAATCATAACCATGTACTAAACCCACAAGGGTCAAAGTTTGCTTAGCAGACTTCCAAATTTATCACAATTTCCAGGCATAAATAAGTTGCAATTTCCAGGCCTAAGTTACTACAATTACTAGGCCTAAATGTTACCACAATAGGCCAAAATAAGTTACTACAATTATTAGGCCTAAATAAGTTACGACAAAAGACCTGGTCTCAGACCAAGCTGCGGGGGCGCTGACCCCCGAAACCCTCGTCAGGTAAGTTACCACAATATGCCTAAATAAGTTACCACAATTACTAGGCATAAATAAGTTAGCACAATGCTTCAGACAGTGATCAATGTTACTTAACTATTGTACTATTGAAAACTGTACTAATTGTAATATTTTTTTTTGGCTACCTCTATAAATTTTTCTAAATATGACTTTTTGATACTTTTTTTTTTTTGTAATAATACACAATTAAAATTTACCACTCCATAATCTATGTCTGGTTTTAAGTAGTGTATAAGCCTTAGGCCTAGTCTGCCTGAAATATTCATGCATGCTACTGGCTTTATTTGTGCTTAACAATATTTGGTAACATGTAAACTACACATCGTATACTATATGAAAAGATATAATTTTGATTCTGATTACATTTTCTTGAGGCACAATCAGGTCTAACAATGCTACGATCTGAAGAATACTGTAAAATCCTAGAAGCAGAGAATCCTGGAGACTTACGGAGAGGTGTATTCGGGACAGGTAAACTGCGCAGTTGTCTTCGACTTGTAGAGGAAATGCCGAAGTTCGGGCGCCCCAACGGCTTTGACCGTGTAAGACGATGTGCGTATTGCTGTGTTTATCCCTTCAAGGCAATGATGTCTCCGCAATCTCTACAAAAAGTTTAAAAAAATTTGCCATAAAACATACGAGTTTACAGTAAACTGCTCAATAATTAAATAACAGGTGAAAATAATTTTAATATACAGTAGTGTCCTGGTATCTGCTGGTGATGTTCCAAGAACATCTATAGATACCAAAAAGTTTAATTCATAAATCACATACAATAAGTGGAGAATTATCACTTTTTCACTGATGGAAAGAACTTGACAACTTCTCTTAGAATATGAACAACTGTCACCATCACTTGTGCTTTAGTGTCATTATTACGTAAAATTAAGGGAGATTTTTGAGCCACAGTAAACCAAATCCATGGATATGGGGGTTCTACTGTACTTCCCAACCAGGGAAAATTTAGGCTAACACTTACACAAAGTCTGACTTGATAAATAATACACTTGTGCAACCTGTCATTTTTAAGCCATTTATTCACAAAGAATGATTTGTTCAAATGGAATTAATATTACCTCTGTGTACCATTTTGACCAAAATGAAAAATCCAAGAAAAAAAAAAAGCCTTAAAAATTGTCTAATCCATATTTTTTATTTCAACACATCGGCTGTATCCTGCCAAGGCAAGATGACCAGAAAAAGAAGAAATATGTTCATCATCACTCACTCCATCACTGTCTTGCCAGAGGTGCTGATACTACAGTTAAAAGCTGCAACACCAACACCCCTCCTTCAGAATGCATGCATTCTACTTCCTTTTAATTCAGTGCATAAAATACAAATATAAACTGAGTAATTAGAGGTGGTTAAGTTAGGTTAGGTCGATCAGGAAACAGGACAAATAATTCCTGACGCGGGTCTTAGTCATATGATGACCCACAGCTGGAGCTTTTGGTCATCTGACCGAGGCCTTCCGCTGGCTTACCACTCTACCCCTTCAAAAATTATGGTTTTAACTATAATAATTTGAAAAGTTTTTGGTAAAATAAACAGCATTGTGTTTTTCATTTGGACTTTGTCGCAGTGCCTGAAATGCCATCTCCCACCTCTAATCTATATAACATTTACAAATAACCCATATAGAAGAGAGGAGCTTATGATGACGCTTTGATCCGACTTGGACTATTTACAATAAGTCTTCAACTTACAAACATGTTGAGAAATCTTCTATATTGTGTATTTTTTTTTTTCAACAAGTCGGCCGTCTCCCACCGAGGCAGGGTGACCCAAAAAGAAAGGAAAATCCCTAAAAAGAAAATACTTTCATCATTCAACACTTTCACCTCACTCACACATAATCACTGTTTTTGCAGAGGTGCTCAGAACACAACAGTTTAGAAGCATATATGTATAAAGATACACAACATATCCCTCCAAACTGTTAATATCCCAAAACCCCTCCTTTAGAGTGCAGGCATTGTACTTCCCATTTCATATCATTATTATAACATTACTGTGTATAATATCATTACAGTGGACCCCCAGTTCGCGATGCAATCAGTATCCGATAAATCCGGTAACCGATGCATTATATCGCAGAAAATTTGCCTCGCTTCCCGATGCAAAACCCAGTATGCGATGTGGTTCGTACGAGCCGTGTCCATGTGTGGCCTGAACTGCCCGTGTGTGCCAGTGTTTACAAGCCAGCCAGTAGTGCGCGCATCTAAGGATAAAATTCGGTACATTCCATATTATCCATATTATCACTGTTTTTTTT
>NW_026471467.1:0-11912 GCF_026875155.1 Cherax quadricarinatus | reverse complement strand
ATTTTTACCTTTAGTCCATACTGTTGTCTAGAAATTATACATAGTATTTATAGGTCCAGCAATTTTGGATACATGGGGTAATTAAATAATAATAATAATAAATAATAATAATAATAATAATAATAATAATAAATAATAATAATAATAATCTCAACAGAACACATGACGATAACACAAGGCACAGATCACTCTTTGATGTTCCTCGTGTCCATCTCACACTATGCAAAAACTCAATGCACATAAAAGGCCCATAAATCTGGAATTCATTACCTGTGAATATAAAAGAAACACTGTCTGTTTATAAATTCAAGTCTCTTCTTAACCCTTTGACTGTTTCCGACGTATAAATACGTCTTACGAGCCAATGTTTCTGACGTATTTATACGCACAAATTCTAGCGGCTTCAAATCGAGCGCCAAAGGCCTGGTAGGCCTACACGGGAGAGAATGGGTCTCAGTGGTCGGTGTGCACCCTGTGGAAAAAATCTGGGACCCAGCGGTGCATTGTGGGAACGCCATGTTGTCAGTCCATTTTCACCATGCCTCTCGGTAAGAAGTTCCTCACTCCTCGGCGGATTGGAGGTCTTTTGTTCCCAAGTGATAGCTCTAACAGCGATGAAAATGTCGGACAGTAAATTCAAGGGTTTTCAAGTGAGTGTTACTGAAAAAAGTCCCCAGGATAACGTAAATAGTGACGAAAACCCAGATGACCCCACAACCTTCAACCTCTGGTGCTGTGCCGGCTTGTTCACGTTCACGTTCGCCTGTACCAGGACGAAAGAGGAAACTATTTGGTCGTGTACAACCCCCTGATGATAGCAGTGATAGTGATAGTGATTCAAGGTCATTGAAAGTAGTTCTAGTGACAGTGAGAGTGAATATTCCCCAGTGAAGCGCCATTATGTACGACGTAGTATTGGTCTGGTAGTTTTCATATGTTGTTCCAAGGGAAGGAGAAACTCTGGAGCACATCCCGTGGCCCTACACCACAACCTGATAGTGAAGATGACGATATTGTAACGATGGTATGAATGGTGACAGTGAGGAGGAGGCTGGTGGTTTAGTGAGGGTGGCAGGGCCTGTGGCACCATCACCGGGCCACGCTAAAACCCACGGGCTGACTCAGAGAAAAACCCAGCCTCACCTACCCCACACTGCCACAACCTGCACCCACAACCTGCACCACCACAACCTGAAACGAAACAACACGTACAATATCCAGACACCACTAGAAGACCGCATTGGGATTGGCAGGACGGTGACGAGTTTGTTCCCAGTCCCATGATTTGATGAAACACAAAGTGGAATAAAGCCATCTTGTCCACTTGCCGAAAAAATGCCAGTGAACTGGACTGCTTTGAGTTATTTTTCGATGAACCCTGATGGACATCATTGTCAGGGAAACAAATACACACTGTGATTACACCATGGCAATAAAATTTCCCTCTCACCAAATCACGGCTACACAAGGGGAAAGGGAAAGACAACTGTGGCAGAGAGGTACCTGTTTTTTGCCACAATAATGCTTATGCCACATGTGTATAAGCACACTGTCACCACTTTACGGACAACAGATCCCCTGATTTCAACTCCAGGTTTTTGTGACATTATAGGTGTCATCGTTTCTGATACTGTTACTTTATGTTACACTTTTCAGGAAAAAACCAGGCCTGACAGAAGCGACAGGTTATATTAAGAAAAAGAAATGTGTTTATGTACCTGAAACAAAAGTGCTGCATGTATTTTATCCCTTCGGGAAGCTTGTTATTGATGAGTCCTTGATTTTAATTCAAAGGAAGACTCTCATTCAAGCAATATATACCAAGCAAGAGGAAAACGCTTTGGTATAAAGCTATTTGTACTGTGTGATTGCAGAAGTGGTTTTGTTTTAGATATTATTGTGTACACTGGCAGTAATACTTTGAGAGATACCATGAGTTTTGGGTATCTCTGGTGATGTGGTTCGAACAATGATGGAACATATTTGGTAAGGGGCATATGTTATTTACTGATAACTGGTACACAAGCCCCTTACTCAGTGATTTCTTGCGAGTGAACTTGACAGACGTGTTTTGGCACAGTGCGTGGTAATCGCAAACATATGCCAAGGTTTGACGCTGGCACTCGCAGAGGTGAGGTGCAAGCCTTTGCTGCAATGACATCATGGCATTTCGGTGGCATGGACAAAGTGATGTCACATTGTTGACATCAGTTCACACAAACGAAATGGTACCTAGTGGCAGGGACAACAAAGAGGACCAATGAACCCCTTCTAAAGCCTGCCCGCTGTCAGGACTACAACCTCAATATGCGCTTAGTGGACCAAAAGTGACATGCAGATTGGGTTTGCAGACTGTGTACGCAAGAGTTATAAGTGGTATATCAAACTTTTTTTCCATCTTGTTGATATCTTATGCTAAATGCTTATAACATATACAAGTTGAAGACCAACAAAACACCAAAAATATGGTGAATTTTGCCTGTCAGTAATCAGACAAATAATTGCAAAGTACCAAGGAGCAACTCCTGCAATAGACCAGCGCCCACAGACGTCATCTCGTATGAGGCCTGGTGATCACTACCCCATACAAATGCCTCCTACTACTGCAAGAAAAATGTCAGAAGAGGTGTTATGTATGTAGCATACCCCAAAAACGCCCACAAACACGCAGAGACACTCGTTTTATGTGTGAGGAGTGTGAAGTGCCCCTCTGCATATACCCATGTTTCAAAGTTCCACAAGCTGCGCGTTCTAGGAACGTGGTTGTGATGTAATATGTATATATATTATGGAACAAAAGTAATAAACATTGTTTTTGTATTGTTTTTTGTGTAAAAAAGTGTATACACAAAAATAGTGATAAATTTGTTCGTTATTTTGTTTTAAATAATGGTGTATTTTGAACAATGCACCTTACATTTGGTTTACAGGCCACATAAGTTCCCGGAAAAAAAAAAATATTTAAAAAGCAAAAAAAACCTTTTGAATTAGAGTAAATAAAAAAATACCGGGGGGCGGCAGTCGCCGCTGTTTTCCGTAGCATGTCAATTCTGAAACTTTGCGGTCTTATTCGGTAAGTATGATGGGAAAAATTTTTTTTTTTTGGTTAAAAACATAGTAAAATATCCCTAACATTTTATAAGAAAAAATAATTTTTTTTTTCGAAATTTGGCGACATGAATGCAGTTTCAGAGAGGGGCCTGAAACGTAAAAGGGTTAAAAAACACTTATACCCCCAACTAAAAAAATACTGAAAAATGTATCTCATAAATGTTTAAAACCGGACCAATCAAACTTTTTTTTTTTAATTATTTACCTAAAAGAATTTCTCCCTTCTACTGAATCACGCAACAAGTAAATGACCATATGACCAGTCTTTGTAATCTCATTTGGCTTAATTTTTATTTGTTTTCAATAAAGTTGACCCCTGAATATATCATTGCTTAGTTAATATAAATTAATTTTTAAGCCTGCCATAATGCCTCATAAGGGTTTGACATGTTACAAACTTGTATTTTGTACTTTTTATCAGCAAATTAAAAAAAATAATAAATTTAAAAATATTTTAATTTATAATAATAAAATAATTCCCTTGAATGGGAGTGTGTCATCATGGCTTTGCGCTTGGTGGATTGAATGACAAATGCTTCACTTTATTGTTTTCATGTTACAATAAATTATTTTCCGTCACCCTGCCATTGTTTGCCTGATCTGTTTGCATTTATCCAAATTTGGGTTTACACGCTTTGTCTCTTTGTTTTGAGAGTTCAATACAATGGTATTATACCATATGTTGATTCCTGAAAATGTTGAATCATAAGCCCAGCGCCAGCAGAAATAATGATTATATCTACAAGCAGTAAGCGCTTGTCGGTTTTTTTTTTCCAGGAATTTCATAGTTAACAAAATTATGTCGTTCCTGGAGACAGACAGACAGCGACACAGGACGGGAGACAAAGCAGCCACCACCCACAGCCAGCCAGCCAGCCAGCAGCAGCCACCCAAAGCAGCCAGCCAGCCAAGCAGCCAGCAGCCAGCCAGGCCAGCAGCCAGCAGCCACAGCAGCCAGCCAGCAGCAGCCAAGCCACCCAGCACAGCCAGCCAGCCAGACCAGCAGCCAGCCAGCCAGCCAGCCACCCCGCCAGCCAGAAAGCCGCCACCCAGCCAGCCGCCAGCCAGCCCCAGCCAGCCAGGGCCAGCAGCAGGCCAGCCAGCAGCCAGCAGCCAGCCAGCCACCCCAGCCAGCCAGCCAGCCAGCAGCACCCAAGCCAGAGCAGCCCAGCAGAGCCGCAGCCAGCCACCCGCCAGCCAGCCAGCAGCCAGCCGCCACAGCCACAGCCAGCCAGCCAGCCAGCCAGCCAGCCAGCAGCCGCAGCCACCCAAAGCCAGCCAGCAGCCAGCAGCCAGCCAGCAGCCAGCCAGCCAGCAGCAGCCAGCAGCCCAGCAGCCAGCCAGCCAGCCGAAAGCCGCCGAGCCACCCGCAGCCAGCAGCCAGCCAGCACCAGCCCAGCACCCAGCCAGCCGCACCAGCCACCAGCCAGCCAGCCAGGCCAGCAGCCGCCAGCCAGCAGCCACCCAGCCAGCCAGCCAGCCAGACCAGCAGCCAGAAGCCAGCCAAGCCAGACAGCCAGCCAAGCCAAAGCCAGCCAGCAGCCAGCACAGCCAGCCAGCAGCAGCAGAGCCCCAAGGGCCAGAGCCAGCGCCAGCAGCAGCCAGCCAGCCAGCCGCCGCAGCCACCCAGCCAGCAGCCAGCAGCCAGCCAGCCCCCAGCCAGCCAGCAGCCAGCCAGCCAGCCAGCCGCCGCAGCCAGCCGCCAGCCAGCCAGCCAGCCAGCCGCCAGCCCCCAGCAGCCAGCCAGCCAGCCAGCAGCCAGCCAGCCAGACAGCCACAGCCGCCAGCCAGCAGCCGCCAGCAGCCAGCCAGCCAGCCAGCCAGACCAGCCAGCCAGCCAGCCAGCCAGCAGCCACCCAGCCAGCAGCCAGCAGCCACCCCAGCCGCCAGCCAGCCAGCCAGCCAGCCAGCCAGCCAGCCAGCCAGCCAGCCAGCCAGCCAGCCAGCCAGCCAGCCAGCCAGCCAGCCAGCGAGTCAGCCAGCCCCCAGCAGCCAGCCAGCCAGCACCCACAGCCAGCCAGCCAGCCAGCCACACCAGCAGACCCAGCAGCCGCAGCAGCCGCCAGACAGCCATTAATTGTGAAATAAGCCACCATGGGCCCTGTGGTTAAGAAAGTGAGGAACACCATAGCAGTGAAGGAGATGATAGAAAAATATGAGAGTGGCATTTGTGTGGGGGAGCTTGCCAGGATGTATGGCAAAAACAAATCAACTATCACTTCTATCCTGGTGAAAAGAACTCAAGGAAGCTGATGTTGCGAAAGGTGTTGTCATGTTATCCAAAAATAGATCACAAACATTCGAAGAGGTTGAAAAGTTGTTGGTGGTGTGGATCAACAATAAACAGATAGCGGGTGATAGTGTTTCAGAGTCAATCATTTGTGAGAAGACAAGGCAGTTGCATGCCAATCTGATAAAGAAAATGCCTGGAACCAGTGCTGATGTTAGTGAATTTAACCCTTTCAGGGTCCAGAGGCCAAATTTCAAAGGGTGCACTTGTGTCCAAGAATTTTCAAAAAATAATTCTGTTATTTTTTCTTATGAAATAGTAGAGAATCTTTTTCTGAAGGTAATAAAACAAAAAGTACAAAATTTGATGGAAAATTGACGAAATTATGCTCTCGCGAATTTTTATGTGTCAGCAATATTTACGCATCAGCGATTTTGCTGACTTTGACTCCCATTTTAGGCTAATTACATTTTTCCAGTCGACCAAATTCTTAGCTATTTCACTAGTATTACTTCTATTCTATCAACTGAGCACAAGAATTTGCCAAGTCAACTGTTTCAACTACAAAATAAAGTGATCAGAATTTGGTAATTTGGCCAATTTAATGCAAAGTTCAAAATACTCCAATTTCAAAATAGGGTCCAGAATAAACAATGCAGGCATTCCTGGCATTAAACTAACATTTCCTCTGTTCATTAGTAATGTTTTCAGGCTTTACTAATAAATTCCATTTTGATTTTTTATTCACATAATGAATTTTTATTCAAACCAAAAAATAGAAGAGTTACTGTTTTGAAATATTGTAATAATTGTATAAATAATATCAGCACATTTGTGAACATATATTAGACCCCCCCAGCAGGCGTGTATTAGAGTGTGAGGTCATTTGTTTACTTTTGAACATCGGCAAAAATTTAACATCTCCATCTTTGAGCTCGTTTCAAAACCCTTTTCTTTTTTTTTTAAATTAAAAGTAAAATTTTTTTGGGGTTTTAAAAAAAAAACCCCAAAAAAGGGAAAAATTTTTGGTTTTTCCAAAAAATTTTGCTTTTTTGTTTCGGGTTTTTAAAAAAAACAAAAATAAAGAAATTTTTAAACAAAAAATTTTATTTAAAAAATTTTTAAAAATTTTCCCAAAATAAAAGTTTTTTTAAAAGGGGATTTTTTTCCATAAAAAAAACAAAATTTGGGAAAAAATTTTTTTTTTTTTTTTTTTTGGGTTTTTTTTTTTTTTTTTTTTTTTTTTTTTTTTTTTTTTTTTTTTTTTTTTTTTTTTTTTTTTTTTTTTTTTTTTTTTTTTTTTTTTTTTTTTTTTTTTTTTTTTTTTTTTTTTTTTTTTTTTTTTGGGTTTTTTTTTTTTTTTTTTTTTTTTTTTTTTTTTTTTTTTTTTTTTTTTTTTTTTTTTTTTTTTTTTTAAAAAAAATTTTTTTTTTTTTTTGTTTTTTTTTTTTTTTTTTTTTTTTTTTTTTTTTTTTTTTTTTTTTTTTTTTTTTTTTTTTTTTTTTCCTTTTTTTTTTTTTTTTTTTTTTTTTTTTTCCATTTATAAACCAATCAAAATTGTCTCTATTTTAAAAATTTTTCCCTTCTATCAAAGGACCAAGAAACAAATACAACTATAAAAAAACATCAAAATAAAAGTGCAAAGTCACTGTTTTAAAAAAAAAATTATGTCTCATTTTTTTTTCTATTATGCAATTGTGCTGCAGGATTTGTTTTGTGGTGCACACTACCACATAGAGATTTTTATACAAGGCCAAAATTACCGCTCACAGGGTTATCGAGTGAGCTGAGCTCATGACGAGATCAGGGTTTTACCCTCAACATAAAGCGTGATTTAGGCACGGGGCCCTCAAAGGGTTAAGGCCAACAGAGGTGGTTTGACAGATTTAAAAAGGTGTGACATACTAGTGTGGTACGGCATGGGGAGGCAGCAATTCAGACAAATTGGGTGGAAAACTTCGTTAGTGAAAATTTTAAGGGGTACATAGAGACTGAAAAATTCCAACCCAACAAGTGTTTTAATTGTGACGAAAAAGGCCATTTTTGGGAAGAAAATGCCAAAGAGGACCTACATTTACTCAGGAGGAAAAGGCACTGCCAGGACACAAGCCTATGAAAAACAGGCTTACTCTTTTGTTCAGTGTTAACACTAGTGGTGATTTTAAAGTGAAGCCTTTACTTGTGTTTTCACTCAGAAAATCCCAGTGTTTTTAAGAAAAATAATGCCATCAAGAAAAAATTGTATGTCTTGTGGAAAGCGAATAATAAGGCATTGGTCACGAGGCAAATTTTCAAGAGTGGGCCCTTGAAGTGTTTGGCCCAGTGTAAAAAAATACCCCCTGGAAATAATTTGCCACTCAAGTGCTCCTGGTAATGGACAATGCTCCTGCTCATCTACAAACTTGGAAGACTATTGTCTAAGGACTTCATTTTTTAAAACAGTTAAGTTTTTGCCTCCTAACACCACTCCTCTCCTCCAGCCCATGGCCAGCAGGTCATTTCTAACTTCAAAAAAACTCTACCCCAAAAGCAGTGTTTGAAAGGTGCTTTGAAGTGACTTCAGACACTCGGTTGACCCTAAGAGAGTTCTGGAGGAAGCATTTCAGTATTCTCCATCACTTTAAACCCCTTATAGGTCAGGCTTGGGAGGGAGTGTTTTTCCCAGGACTTTAAACTCTGCTGGAGACAATTGTGGGCACAATGTGTCATCCAGAGGAATTTTGAAGGGTTTGAAGCTGACACTGACCCTGACATCCCTCTGCCTATTGTGGAGGTATTGTGGATTGGGAAGTCCATGGGGCTGGAGGTGAGTGGAGAGGATGTGGAAGAGTTGGTGGAGGACACAGGGAAGAGCTAACCACTGACAAACTGCAAGAGCTTCAACTGGAACAGCATCAGACCACAGCTCAGGAAACTTGCTTCAGAGGAGGAAGAGAGAGTGAAGGTGGTCCCTTCTTTAGTGATTAAGGACATGTGTGCAAAGTGGAATGAGTTGCAAAGTTTTGTTGAAAGTATCACCGGGACCAAGCTGAAAAAGCTATATCTGCAATATGTTCAGTGACAAAACCTTGTCCCACTTCGGGGAAATCTTAGAGATGCCGGGGAAACAAGAGCACTCTTGACAGTTATTCTGTGAGACAGAGGTCCAGTAACTCTAAAAGCTGGCCCCTAGTGGCCTTAAAAGACAAAGAAGGAAGGTAACCCAGATAAGGACTTGTTACCTAAATTTCTTTATGGAAGGGGTTTCCCTTCCAAACAATAAGTTTTTCCCTCTTTCCTCCTCCCTTTTTTCCAGATGCCAGCAAAATCTCTTCAATAAAGGTAAATAAATGTTTTTTTTAACATTTATTTAAATTTAATTTTTATCTATAAAACATATATGTATTTATCGGGTGTTGTATGTAAAACTATAGTTATTATTTAAAAAATGTTTTTTTTTAAGAATAATTTTTATGGGTCTGGAACAGATTAATTTTATTTACATTATTTCTTAGGGAATACTGTTTCGCCTTTCGGCCTTTCCCTCGTTTGGCCTAACTACTGAAACGGATTACGGCCCCCGAAACCCAGGGTTTCACAGTATATGCTTCCAAACTGTTGTATCTGGGTGCCTCCGCAAAGACAGTGATTGAATGATGATGAAAGCATTTTCTTTCTTTTTGGGTCACCTGCCTCGGTGGGAGACGGCCGACTTGTTGAAAAAAAAAAAACTATAGTTTTACATACAGACTAGGGCATACGAAAACCGAGGTTCCCCTGTACTCCTTAAGAATGCCCCAAAGTAGTTTTTTTTAACCCAAACACAAAAGTCAGCAGTAGTTCTTATAATTTCATTGTGTTGAGGCAGGTTTTTATATTAAGCACACCACCCACAGCCCCATTCTTCATGTCTAGGCCAAAATTTTTTTGGTCACAGCCAACTTGAGGGTGTTTGAATTCTATTTTTAGTATGCCATGGATGCTGTTAGCTATGAAGTGTTAGTATGTGATGGACAGCTTAACGATTAAATGTTGTCAGCACTTTGCCCTTCAGATCCTCCCTTTTTTATTTTTTAGAATATGCCACAGCCAAAAGAATAACAGCTATTTAAAAAACAAAAATTCAACAGAAGTGCTTGGAAAATGAAGCTCAATTTTTAATACTACTCTAGTAACAGTACATAAGTTTACTTTCAATGAGATATACTCAATATCCTTCCTATTCCCTTACTCATCATAATTTTACATATTTACCATTCTTTTACTTCTCCACACTGTGTTACCTCTTTAAACATTATGTAAGTGTATATATATCTCTACAGTACTATAAACAATGAAAACAGAGTATAAAACACTTAGCAAACATTAATATTATAACATTTTGATATGTATTTTTAAAAATTTTCTCCCTCCCTGTGTACATGTGGTAGCATTTTCTGGCATTGGAAGTTTTTTCATCAACTTCAAGCTTTCGTTTGCAGCTTATGCTTAGCTTGCGGGCCCGTAGTTCCTTCCCCAATAAACTCACGGGTGCCAACTCTTAATGTTACAAAGATATTGGATAAAGTGGCGGTCGGCCATAGCACTTTGTTGATAAAAAAAAAAATGCATGAAATTATGCACAAAAATCATATAGTGATTTACTCAAATATTTTGAAGTACAATTTAACTAGTAACATTATTCAAATGCAAAAGTTCTCCTGTCACTTGCTTAACACAAGCTATTTGTTCTCAGAAAAAGGCCCCTGTTATGTGAATCAATTTTGTATGAAACCAGTTTTACAAAGAAAAATTATTGTTAGATTTCAGACCCCTTCATGCCCAGTTTTCCCAAAACCCCTCATAAATGATGAAAAAAACTTGTGCAACAGGTGGCTATCTTTACTGGAGAGAACCTGTCGTATTGAATACTTTTGATCTAATAGTACTTGTCTGACACAGCAACACCATGGAATCTTGGTACAAAGGATGTCTTCTACAACTTACTACTAAGCTGTGGCCCTCGTTATGGGCATGTCCTACTTCCATTAGTAGGTCCTGCCATCTGTGCCCAACAGTTACAGTGTGAAACTTTCCATTGGCTCCAATAAAAATGCTTTCACTATTGTGCCCGGATTCATTCAAAAGTTGCTGCAGAGGAAAAAGTCTCCCCATTTAACTGATGCCTAAGTGTTGTGATGTGTCTTACTGATCAACTTGTCAGTACTGTATACCTCTGATTAACAATACCTAAACAATGAATGGTGGTAGGGTCTCAAACAAAAAAAACACTTTCCCCATCACTCATTAAAACATTTTTTCGAAGTGCAAAGAAATAAAATAAAATGAACTATATTATTAAAACAAAACCAATTTTAAGAAATTAATTACAAGAAAAAAACACTTTTTGTTAGCCAATTAAAAAAGGGTCTAGAGTATACTAAATACTCCCCCAAACAAAATAATATGAATAATTGTACTCATAAATGTTAAAACCTGTGACCCAATCAAACTTTTTTTTTTAATTACTTACCTAACAGAAACTCCTTTACTGAAGCTCAGCAACACAGTAAATGCCATATGACGTTATGTAATTTCATTTTGCTTCATTGTTATTTGTTTACAATAATGTTTACCATGAATTATCATTGTTAGTTAATCTTTAAATTTAAATTTTTAAACCTGCCCATTGCTCTGCATACAAGGGGCTTTGAATTTTTTACACTTAAACCGTATTTTTTGTACTTTATTATCTGTTTACATAAATAAAAAATAAAAAAATAATAATTAAAAAATTTAATATTTCAGATTTTTTAGATTTTTTCCCTAACAAAAATTGTTTTCCCAAAAAATTTCTCTTGACTTTAGTTAAGATACAAACAAAGTTTGTAAAAAAGGTGTAAAAATGCACATATGCAACAGTTAGGATCTTTATTTCGAAACGTTTCGCCTACACAGAGGCTTCTTCAGTGGTACAGAAAAGTTGATAGAAAAGAAGAGACTTGAAGCGATGTAACGCCTCACCTTGAAAATTTTGAGGTGGTCAGTCCCTCAGTCTGGAGAAGGATTGTTCCATGTTGAAACATATGGAGTTGGTGATGGATGGAGCCCTTTTATAGGCCAGTAGGTGAAAATAGGTCACTAGTTGAGGTAGGAACGTAGCGTTGGGAGGTAGGGCCCCCTCAAAACCCGCCATTTACTAGTAGAGGTTGTCGAAGTTGTTTCAGGGCTGTACAAGTACCCCTTGTGTTGCAGTGTCTGAAGAGTGAAAAGTTAAAATGGGTTTAAAAAAACCCAAGGTTGTTTTTAAGACACATAGCAACATTAAAATTTTGTTTTATACCCTTTTAATGTTTCACTCTGTAGACACTGCAAAAAAGGGTATTTGGTACAGACCTGAAATCAACTTTGACACCTTATAGTGGAATGGTGGTTTGAGGGGGACCCGACCTCCCAACGTTACGTTCCTCCTTACTAGTGCCTATGTCTCACCTACGGCGCTATATAAAGGCTCCATCCCATCACTTCAAAATCCCTACGTTTCAGACTATGGAAAATTTCTCTTCTCCAGCTGGGGGGGCTGACCACCTCAAAACTTCAAGGGGAGGACTGA
>NW_026471466.1:0-11317 GCF_026875155.1 Cherax quadricarinatus | reverse complement strand
TTTTGCTTTGTAGGAGGTTTTCGTGTGCAATTTCGGTAAGTTTGGGATTTTCCGGGTGTATAAAATCATGTATCTCTCCCTCCTGCGTTCCAGGGAATACAGGTTTAGAAACCCAAGCGCTCCCAGTAATTGAGGTGTTTTATCTCCGTTATGCGCGCCGTGAAAGTTCTCTGTACATTTTCTAGGTCGGCAATTTCACCTGCCTTGAAAGGTGCTGTTAGAGTGCAGCAATATTCCAGCCTAGATAGAACAAGTGACCTGAAGAGTGTCATCATGGGCTTGGCCTCCCTAGTTTTGAAGGTTCTCATTATCCATCCTGTCATTTTTCTAGCAGATGCGATTGATACAATGTTATGGTCCTTGAAGGTGAGATCCTCCGACATAATCACTCCCAGGTCTTTGACGTTGGTGTTTTCGCTCTATTTTGTGGCCAGAATTTGTTTTGTACTCTGATGAAGATTTAATTTCCTCATGTTTACCATATCTGAGTAATTGAAATTTCTCATCGTTGAACTTCATATTGTTTTCTGCAGCCCACTGAAAGATTTGGTTGATGTCCGCCTGGAGCCTTGCAGTGTCTGCAATGGAAGACACTGTCATGCAGATTCGGGTGTCATCTGCAAAGGAAGACACGGTGCTGTGGCTGACATCCTTGTCTATGTCGGATATGAGGATGAGGAACAAGATGGGAGCTAGTACTGTGCCTTGTGGAACAGAGCTTTTCACCGTAGCTGCCTCGGACTTTACTCTGTTGACGACTACTCTCTGTGTTCTGTTAGTGAGGAAATTATAGATCCATCGACCAACTTTTCCTGTATTCCTTTAGCGCGCATTTGTGCGCTATTACGCCATGGTCACACTTGTCGAAGGCTTTTGCAAAGTCTGTATATATTACATCTGCATTCTTTTTGTCTTCTAGTGCATTTAGGACCTTGTCGTAGTGATCCAGTAGTTGAGACAGACAGGAGCGACCTGTTCTAAACCCATGTTGCCCTGGGTTGTGTAACTGATGGGTTTCTAGATGGGTGGTGATCTTGCTTCTTAGGACCCTTTCAAAGATTTTTATGATATGGGATGTTAGTGCTATTGGTCTGTAGTTCTTTGCTGTTGCTTTACTGCCCCCTTTGTGGAGTGGGGCTATGTCTGTTGTTTTTAGTAACTGAGGGACGACCCCCGTGTCCATGCTCCCTCTCCATAGGATGGAAAAGGCTCGTGATAGGGGCTTCTTGCAGTTCATGATGAACACAGAGTTCCATGAGTCTGGCCCTGGGGCAGAGTGCATGGGCATGTCATTTATCGCCTGTTCGAAGTCATTTGGCGTCAGGATAACATCGGATAGGCTTGTGTTAATCAAATTTTGTGGCTCTCTCATAAAAAATTCATTTTGATCTTCGACTCTCAGTCTGGTTAGCGGCTTGCTAAAAACTGAGTCATATTTGGGACTTGAGTAGCTCACTCATTTCCTTGCTGTCATCTGTGTAGGACCCATCTTGTTTAAGTGGGGGCCCAAAACTGGACGTTGTTCTCGTTTGTTTGGGCTGGGAGAAAAACAGATTTTTGTGGGGCGAAACAAAATTTTTGTATAGAGGACGAAACGATTTTTGTACAGGGACAAAACATTTTTTTGTAGAGAGGACAAAAATTTTTGTAAAGAGGACAAAACTTTTTTTGTAGAGAGGACAAACGTTTTTGTGAAGGACAAAAGATTTTTGTAGAGAGGACAAACAGTTTTTGTAGAGGGGAAAGGGAAAAAAGATTTTTTTTAGGGGACGAAACGATTTTTGAAGAGGACGAAGAGATTTTTGTAAGAGGAGGCGATTTTGTAAAAGAGGACAAACAATTTTTTAAGGGGACGAACATTTTTTTGTACGAGGACGAACGTTTTTTGTTAGAGGACGAAACAGTTTTTGAGAGAGGACGAAACGATTTTGAGAGGACGAAACAATTTTGTATAGGGGACGAAACAGATTTTTGTAAAAGGGGGCGAACAGATTTTTGTAAGAGGACGAAAAAAGATTTTTGAAAAGGGCGAAACAGATTTTGAGGAGGCGAAAAATTTTTTGTACAGGGACGAAAAGATTTTTGTACAGGGACGAAAACAGATTTTTGTAGAGGACGAAAAGATTTTTGTACGAGGACGAAAAGATTTTTTAAGGGACAAAAAAATTTTTTTACAGAGGACGAAAAGATTTTTTACAGGGGACGAAACAGTTTTTTGTAAGGGGCGAAAGATTTTTTGAGAAGGCAAAAAGATTTTTGTAGAGAAGACAAAACAGATTTTTTAGAGAAGACAAAACAGTTTTTTGTAGGAGGCGAAACAAATTTTTGAAAAAAATTTTTGAATCTAAAAAAAAAATTCGGACTTAATAAACCCGCAGGAAAATCAATTTTTAAAATGTTCCGGGAAAAAAAAAATACACATTGAAAAACGTTTAAGTAGTAGACTAAATTTTTCAGGAAAAAAACCCCAAAGGAAACACTAGAAAGATATTTTATAAAAAGGTTGAAGGTGTCAAATAAACAGATTTAAGGTCTCAATAATAACAGAGTTGAAGGTCGTCAATATTTAACAAGTTAAAGGTGTCAAAATAAAACAAGTTGAGGTCGTAATTATAACAGAGTTGAAGGTCGCCCAATATATAACAGATTTGAAGGTCGTAATAAAAACAGATTTTGAAGGTCTCAAATATAACAAGTTTAAAAGGTGTCAATATATAACAAGTTAAGGTCGTAAAATTTTTAAAACAGATTTGAAGGTCGTCAATTATAAAAATTTGAAGGTCGAATATATAACAGATTGAAGGTCTAATAATAACGAGTTAAAGGTCGTAATATATAACAAGTTGAAGGTCGAAATATTAACAGATTAGGCGTCAATATATAACAAAGTTGAAGGTCGTAATATATAACAAGTTAAAGGGCTCAAAAATTAACAGATTTTGAAGGTCGTAAATTTATAACAAAGTAAGGTCGTCAATATATAACGGGTTTGAAGGTCCAAATTTTACGATTAAAGGTCTCAATATATAAAATTGAAGGTCGTAATAATAAAAGATTTGAAGGTCGTCAATATAAAAGTTGAAGGTTAAAATTATTAACAAAAGTTGAAGGTCGTCAATTAAAACAGAGTTGAAGGTCGTAATATTAACAGAGTTGAAGGTCGTCAATTTATAAAAATTTAAAGGGTCGTCAATAAAAAACAAAGTTGAAGGTGTCTTTTTTTAAAACAAAGTTAAAGGGTCGTCAAAATTAAAAAAAGTTAAAAGGTGTAATATATAACAAAGTTGAAGGCGTCATATAAAAACAAATTTGAAGGTCGTCAATTTTTAACAAAGTTGAAGGTCGTAATATTAAAAAAGTTGAAGGGAAATTTTAACAAATTGAAGGTGTAAAATTAAAAACAAGTTAAAAGGTCGTAAATTTTAAAAAAATTTGAAGGTCGTCAATAATACAGGTTGAGGTCTCAATATTAAAAATTTTTAAGGGTCGTCAATTATAACAGAGTTGAAGTCGTCAATAAAACAGAGTTGAAGGTGCAATTATAAAAAAGTTAAAGGGCGTCAATAAACAGAGTTGAGGTCGTAAATATAAAACAAGTTGAAGGTGAAATTTTATAAAAAATTTAAAGGTCTAATTATAACAGGTTAAGGTCGCAATATAAAAAACAAAATTTGAAGGTGTCAATTTATAAAAAAATTGAGGTCGTCAAAAAATTAACGAGTAAAGGTCGTAAATTTATAACAAAGTTGAAGGTGTAATATAAAACAAGTTAAAGGGTCGTAAATATAAAACAAGTTAAAGGGTCGTAAATATAAACAGATTGAAAGCCCTAAATATAAAACAGATTTTGAAGGTGTCAATAAAACAAAGTTAAGGGTCTCAATATATAACAGAGTTGAGGTCGTCAATAATAGCAATTTAAAGGTCGTAAAAAAAGAAAATTTTAGGCGTCAATATAAAACAAAGTTAAGGTCTAAATTATAACAAATGAAGGTCGTAAATTTTAAAAAAGTTGAGGTCGTCAATATATAACAAGTTAAAGGCGAAATATTAAAAATTGAAGGTCGTAATAAAACAGATTTAAAGGGTTTCGTCAATATATAAAGATTTGAAGGTCTAATATATAACAATTTTTAAGGGTCGCAATATATAAAGAGTGAAGGCCCGTCAATATATAACGGGTTTTGAAGGTCTAAATTATAACAGGTTTAAAGGGGTTCGTCAATTATAAAAAAGTTAAAGGTCGTCAATATTAAAAGTTAAAGGGTTTCAAAAATAAAAAAGTTGAAGGTGCAAAAATTTAACAGAGTTAAAGGTCGTCAATATAAACAGAGTTGAAGGTGTAATATATAACAGATTTAAAAGGTGTCAATTAAAACAGAGTTAAAGGGTCGTAAATATATAACAAGTTGAAGGTCCAATAAAAAAACGAAGTTGAAGGTGTCAATTATAAAGAGTAAAGGGGTCGTAAATTATTAACAGATTTGAAGGTTCAAATATAACAAAGTTAAGGCGTCAATAATAACGGGTTTGAAGGTCGTCAATATATAACGGGTTTTAAGGTCGTCTATTAACAGATTTGAGGTCGTCATAAAACAGGTTGAAGGTCTCAATATATAGATTAAAGGTGTAAATGTATAAGAGAGTTGAAGGTCGTCAATTTTAACAAAGTTGGGCCTCAATATATAACAGAGTTAAAGGGTCTCAATATTAACAAGTTAAGGTCGTCAATATATAACAGGTTAAAGGCGTCAATTTATAACAAATTTGAAGGTCGTAAATATATAAGATTGAAGGCGTCAATGTATAAGGATTAAAGGCGTCAATATATAACAGAGTTGAAGGTCGTCAATGTATAAGAGATTTAAAAGGCGCAAAATAACGAGTTGAAGGTCGTAAATGATAAGAAGTTGAAAGTCGTCAAAAAATTTAACAGAGTTAAAGGGGTCGTAAATGTATAAGAATTTGAAGGTCGTAAATGATAAGAGAGTTTGGAAGGTCGTAAAATATAAAACGAGTTAAAGGGTCGAATGTATAAAAATTGAAAGTTCATATTAAAAAATTTAAAAGGTGTCAAATAAAACAGATTTGAAGGTCGTCAATGTATAAGATTAAAAGTCGTCAATTATAACGGGTTTGAAGGCGTCAATATATAACAGAGTTAAAGGGGTGAAAAAATTTTACATAGTTGAAGGCGCAAATATAAGAGTTGAAGGCTGTCAATATATAACATAGTTGAAGGTCGTCAATTATAACAGAGTTGAAGGTCGTAAATATATAAAAATTTGAAGGTCGTCAATGTTAGAATTTTGAAGGTCTCAATATAAACAGAGTTAAAGGTCGTAAAATGTATAAGAGAGTTGAAAGTCGTCAATATAAACAAGTTGAAGGTCGTCAATATTAAGAGTTAAGGGTCAATGTTAAGAGTTAAAAGCGTAAATAATAACAGATTTGAAGGTCGTAAAAATATATAACAAGTTTGAAGGGTCGTCAATTATCAGAGTTGAAGGTCGTAATAATAACAGAGAAAGGGTCTCAATATAAAATTTTGAAAGTCGTCAATGAGAGAGAGTTGAAGGTCGTAAATGTATAGAGGTTGAATTCGTCAATGTATGAGAAGTTAAGGTCGTCAATGAAAAGACAGAGACTCACCAGAGACAGGGATGCGAAAAAAATTTATCCCAAAACTTTTTTACAGTCTCCCCAATAAGAGGAGAAATAATTGTTTTTTTGGGGAAGGTGGGCCGTCTCCCACCGAGGCTGTGTGACCTGAAAAAAAAAAAATCTTTTTTTCTTTTTACTATAAAAATGATACAGGAGACGGGGTTACTAGCCCCTTCAGGAAAATGAAGGAGGAAGGATTTTTTCCACTTCCTCATTCAAAAAATACAATAATATCAGGGGAAACTTCATTAATGTTTAACTGAATCATCTACAGTGGCAATTAGACAAAAATGTTGAACAAATTTTAAAACTGCAGCAATGTTCTTTACAGGAAATTTTTTTCACACCACATTTCGAGGGCCCAAAAGCTATGACCCGACCCCCGTAACCACAAGTAGGTGATGCCCCACACATAATATACATATTTAATTATATAAATATATTATATATTATTTATATATATAATTTAAAAATAATAATATATATATTATTATTAAAAATATATATATATATATAATATATATGTCGTGCCCAAAAGGTAAAACTTTTGATTTAATTATATAAAAAATCTTCTTGCCGAATAAGGCAAACGAAAAATTGTGTTTGCAATTTAAATTTTGCAAAAATCTTCTGAACCTATGAAAAAAAATATTTTCTTGGTTTGTTTATTATTTAAATTTTTGTAAATTATCAAAATTATTTAGTTGGTTTTGGCTAAATTAATTGGTTGTTATAAAAAGGTTGGGGGGAAGTTTTTTAAGCTTTTTTTGGTACAAAATTATTTATTTTTACGTTAAATAAAAGAAAAATATTCTTTAAACGTGTAAAGAAAAATTTTGAAAGGCTTAATTTTAAAAAGAGTTTTTGCTAAGGCACAAAGCCCCCCCACCCGTTATACAGGTATAAAAAATATGTGCAGATAGAAAAGTAAAACGTACACGACTGACAAGGGCAAAAGAAATCCAGTGGCATGTACTCAACCACAGCTAGGAAGTCTGCCAAAAGATACCCCATAATCCCTTTTTTTTGCTTTAGCGAGCCTTGTGATTGGCCTAGAACCAAGGTATATTTAAAAGGGGGGTACCTACTGATCGTTAAAACCCTTAGGGGGCATCCTTAATGGAGGGGGGTACTAGAATAAATGTAACATACTCTTTTCATGCCACAGAAGTCTTGCCATCTTATACATCATCGTAAAGGAAAGGTTTGTTATGACCAAAAGTGTTATTTGGGCTTGTAAGCATTTGTGATACCCCCTGTTTTTCTATGTTATGCACAATATATATATAAATTTTTTAATATAATTTTAAATAATATAATTAATTTATATAAAAACGCACAAGCCAAGGATTCGAACCCCCGTTGTATGGCCCGTAATGGTAAACGAGAACCACATGGGCGCTTTAAAAACCCAGGACCACCAACCCTACAGAATGGTGCAGCCAAAAATCTAGTGTTGGGCCCCCATCCCGGGGGTAACGGAGGTGTGGGGAAAATTTTAAACTAATTTATTCTCCCCGTTTGGTGTACAGCCTCACGGCAGTTTTTTTATTTATTGTAACCAAGAACGAGGGTATTGTTTAACAAAACACTGTGCTAGCCCAATGATTCACCCATGTTGTTGTTGATCAATACCACTCGTTGGGGGGTTACAAAATATATAAATACTGTCGTGAGGCTGTACACCAAACAGGGAAGAATGAAATTTGCTTAGAAGTTCCACACCTCCATTTCCCTCGGTGGCGGCGGCCCAAAAGCTAGATTTCTGGGTGCGCCATTCTTGTAGGGTTTTGGGGGGTCTGGGTTTAAGCATCATGTGGTTCCGCTTACCATTAGGCAGGCGACAACATGGGTTCGAACCTTGGTTGCCAGTGGTCCGTGATCTAAGCTGGGCCCATGCATTAAAAACAAAGAAAGGGGAAATAACCCCAAAAGAAGGGTTTGCTACCTAAAGTTTTATAGAGGGCTTTCCCCTTCCAAACATAACTCCTCCCTCTTTCCTCTTCCCCATCTTCCAGAAGCCAGAATTTTTCTTCAATAAAAAGTATGAAAACTTAATAATTGTTAAAAAAAAAATTTTTTTTTTGTGAATATTTTGTCTGGAAGGGTTAATTGTTTTCCCTTTTTCTTATGGGAAAAATTTAAATTTGGTTTTTGGCCATTTCGGGATCGGGGCCCACCTACTGGAACAGATTTCGGCGATAACGGGGGTCCCCTGCATATGTGGTATATATATAATTATATTTTTATAATATAAAATTTTTAAAAATAATATATATTTTATATATATTGGAGGGAAAAGCTTTTATGGTGTTGGGAAGTGAACCTTAAATGAACCTTAGGGGGAGTTTCGGGTTTGGTCTGCCCTTGGCATATCTAACTGAAAGAAAAAAAGACAGAGAAGGCCGGGCCGTTTTCTTTGGCATTGCATTTTTTCCCGTTTAAAAGTAATTCTAAAAAATCCTTTGATTGTGTGAACATCCTGATTGGCCCAAAAATTAGCCAGAAAAAGGGAAATTTGGAAAAATAGAGAATTTTTCGGTTTTATCTTTGCCCAAAAATCACTAGCAATTTTTTTAAATTTTGTTTGCGCTGAAAGTTTTTTATCAACAAACTTTTACTTTATTTTTTTTGGTTATAAATTTCACGAGGGGCATTACTGAAAGGTAAAAAATTTTAAAAACAAACACTTGAAAAAAAAATATAAAAACTTTAATAATGTTTTCCCATATTTTCAGGTTTTTAAGTATGAGAGGAGGTTTAGAAGCTTATTTTAAACTTAGATGAGAAAGGGCAGTGTTTTCAAGACCAAGTGGATAAAAATCCCACCCACGGCTACTTGAGGAGGAAATAAACAAAAGTAAATTGTGTAAACTCGAATCAACGGTATGAAAGGGAAAAATGGGCATAATGTACAAAAAGGGACAAAACCAAGACTTTTTTAATCCATTTTCTTCTACTATTTCCCCTGTTAATTCTTGTTTTTCCTCTCGGGTCCTTCCCTTCCCCCCACTGTGTTAGTTGACTTTTTAAAAGTCCAAATCGGACCGAAACGGTTTGAAACTTTTCTCTCATACATCCTTATTTTGAAACTAATGGTTATAAACATAATCTTAACTTATAAATAGCAAGGTAAGCCAGGGAAAGGGCCCCGGTCAGATGACCAAAAAATTCCCGCTGGGGTATCGAATGACTAAGACCGCGTCAGGAAAACTTTTTTCCCGCGAAACTTACCCAACCCAACCGAATCAAAAAACCTGTGTTTAAGACACCAAAGCAAACCGGGGTTTTTCCCCTGTGGAAGTATCGCCTGCAAAACAGGTTTTGCAGCTAAAACAGAGGTGTTTTTAAATGGAAACCATAAAAGGGGTGAAGAGGTTAAAAATCAGTGCTTAGTACCCTCGCCAAATTGATTAATCTAATTTTGGGGCTTTTGGTAAGAAAATTCCCCTGAAAAGAGGAACCCGGTGACCGCCCCTGCGCTTTTTTACATATAAGCGAAGCCTTCCGTGGGGAAAATTATTTACGAAAATACCCTACCAGCGGTTCGAACCCTGCGATTTCTGTCACGGGTGGTTAGCTCCCACCATGGAAACCCTTTAAACACTTAGCCAGGGTTCTCAAGTCTAGGAGCATGGTGACAACTAGTTTTTCCCCAGCCCGGACACACCAGTGAGGCTCAAAATGGTTCCCAGTTATTTCATTCTCCCCCCTTATGTTCCGACCTCACCGGGATACTATACTCAAAAAACCCCCAGAAAAAATAATGTACACAAACACACACAACACACACCACACACACACACACACAGAATGTTCCCGAATGGACACAAAAAAGAGGGCACAATTGGAACTGAAAACTCAGATAGTCAAAAAGGGGGGTTTGGAAAACTTCATCTTGAGTAGTTTGGAAGTGGAAGAGTCTGGGAGCGATTTTAGTGGGGAGGAATTTAAAACAGTTCTAAAAAAAAAAAAATTAAAAAACTTGGAGGGAGGGGGGAGAGAGGACCCGTAGCGTCGGTGAGAGGCGGGGCAAAGCTGAGTCTCGACCCCCTGCAACCCAATTAGGGGAGTACAATTAAAGGGGAGAAACACAACACCACACCACACACAACACACAACACCCCACACACACACACTACAGCGTCAACAGAGAGGGGATGGTTGGTAGATTGATTTTTTTGGGCGTAAAAAGACTTGATACAGTTCCGCACAAGAGATTAGTGCAAAAATGGAGGACCCGGGGAGGGCAACAGGGAGGCTTTCAATGGTAGGAAATACCTGTCAGGTAGACAAAAAACGGGTTTCGAGTGGCGCCTTTACGAGCGGGGGTTTCCCCGGGGTAATTTTTAGGGCAGGTGTGTTTTGGTTTTTGTGAACGACACGACGGAAAGGAAAAGACTTAAGTGTTCTGTTTCCGATGATGTAGAGTTGATCAGAAGAATTTAAACGGAAGGACCAGGCAAGAACTACAAAGGGATGTGGACAGGGGTCAGGCTGGTCAGGAAACAGGGTTGGGTTAACCCTCCCAAATGCATAGATGAAGATCGGGGGAAGGGCAAAAAAAAAAAACCCCCGAGTATAGGTTAGGTGACGGGAAACCCCCACTCAAAGGTAAAGGATCTTGGGGGAAAATTCAAGACTCTTACAAACCCTGTACCCCCAGGCCCCTATTAGAGTATGTGATCAGATTGGAACCGTCACTGGGCAAGCAGTCAAAAATTAAAGTTCAAGGTTTTTTAACAGGGCTATTTCCCGGTTAAGAGAAATCGGCCTGACGACCCCTGGAGGACAGGGGGTTAGGGGAGACATATAACGACTACATAATGTGCGAGGAATTGACAATGTGGCAGAGACAGGGTGTTCCAGAAAAGGGACACAGAAACGAAGGGTTAAATTGGAAATTGAAAACTCGAGACAAAAAGAGTTGGGGGAAATATTTTTCTTCATAGAGTTGTCAGGGAGTGGAATAGCCTGGCAAGTGGTTCAGTGGAAGCAGAAAGCCGTACATAGTTTTAAGACGAGGGATTATAAAGCTCATGGGCAGGGAAGAGGACCCTTTCAGCGATCGTGAAGTGGCGGGGCAGGAGTTGAATCGACCCCGCAACCAAGAATAGTTAGTAAAATGTGAGCAGTCCGAAAGCGCTTGGGAAATTTTACTATTCTTTTTTGTTTTGCATATATTATATTATTTTATAATATTAAATAAATATATTTATATTATATATATATTATTTATTTTTATTGTGACCACGAAGGAGTGGTATTTGTCTAACAAAACCAACCAAGGGCTGAACCCATCTCTTAAGGTCGTAGGTCCAGGGATTGGGCGCATGCGTTTTCGCCCCCAGGAGGCGGCCAAAGCAGCTGGGTTTGAGTCCTTGGCTATGCAATTTGTTTTTTTATATATTAATATATAAATATATATATTATATATATATATAATTATATTATATTATATTTATATATATATATACATTTATATAAAAATAAATACAAATTTTATATATCTTTCCTCCCTTTGCCTCCTCCCAAAATGTGGGAAACAATGGGTGTAACCCCCTTTTCCCCGACACATTCACTAACAAAAAAAAGAAGAAAAAAATTTATAAAATGGGATGCTTAAGTGCATGGGTAGTGCGGATGATGAAAA
>NW_026471465.1:0-10989 GCF_026875155.1 Cherax quadricarinatus | reverse complement strand
ACCATCCCACCATCACCCCCCAACCCACCCCCCCCCACCACACCACCAAACCACCACACCCCCCCCACCCACCTCACCCCCACCCCCCCCCCACACCACACCATCACCACCACCACCCCACAAACAACCTCCCCACCCCCCCACTATCACCATCCCCTCATCCCCACCACCACTCCACCCCCCCACACCACCACCCCCACCACCCCCCACCTCATCACCCACCACCACCACCATCCCCCAAAACCACCCCCATCACCACCACCACTCACCCCCAAACAAAACCCACCACCACCCCCACCAACATCCGACCATCACCCTCCCAACCATCACCGCCACCACCAACACTATCACTACGACCATCACCATCACACCATCACCACCCCACCATCAACTTTCCCACCCCCACCACACCACCACCACCACCACACACCCCATCCCATCTCACCAATATCCCCACCACCACCATCCCACCATCCCCATCACCACCACCCCAAAAACCCTCCCCCCACCCCACCAACCCCCCACCACCATCAACACTACACTTTTAAAAAAAAACGCGATTTAAAAGCTTAGAGATCTCCATGAATACTAAAAGGACTGTCGCTCCCCTGTTTACGGGGTTTTCGTAACAAGTAGTAGACCCTTTGTCCAATTACCCATTAAAATTCATATGGTTAAATAGTGCTTTATTACAAACTGGTGGCTCTAACTAAGAAATTAAAATTTAATAAATTTATTAAGTTTTAAAGTTGTCTAGGGGTATTTTACAAAGTAAATTAAATCACAGCATCAAAATAAAATCATCTCTCGGTCAATATTTTGTCGAAAGCACATATCACATTTATAATTTTTAAGTACCGTCGTACATTTTAAAATTTAAAAGATATTTCAAAATGCAATTGTAGTGTGTAAGTGCTCTTAAAAGTTAGCATGTTCAAAACTGAAAAGACTTAAACAATGACTGCAAAGTCCCCAAAATAAAAATAAATTTTTTGACCGACGGGGAACCCGAACGTTGCTTGAAAAACAAAAGAATGTAAGCCCATAGCAATGCAATATCAAGCGTGCGACCCCGAACAGGAACAAAGGGGAAAAATATAACGCCTAAGTAGGGACCATCTGCAGATCCTCCCAAAATTACAAACTCCCATAATACTAAACTTTTTCACAAGGAAAACGTGACTGTACAATCCCGGCCTACCCTTAGGTCAAAGCTATACTAAGGACCTGAGAGTTAGAGTTCAATGGACAACAACCCAGTACAAGTCGAAAAACACTAAGTCTATCAATGTTCTGGAACCAAGTTCTCAGAACTAACAAGAATAATGAGACAGACAATCTGTCCAACCACCAAGCGGAGTCTACAGAAAGGACTGGGAAAACTTCACGAGAGGTGAGGACACCCCCCCTCGATCACGTGATAGCTACTGGACAACTGCAGCTCAGAAGCGGCAGTATAACGAGCGACAAGCGATAATTACAGTAGTTTGACAATCAAGACTAACTGAGCACATTTTATATACATCCTAACAACATAAGCTAAATAACAATATAACAGCCCAAATAATAATATAAAGTCATACATTTACGATTTAGCTATTATCGCAAATATAAGCAATATAAAATTAAATGAAAAGGTAATATACATTATATATACTTAATAATCATTGTAACCCATTCAGGGGTTGCAACACCCCCCCCCCCCCCCAACACGACAGAGGGTCGCACTAGGAGTTGCATTTTAATGTTCTTTCAATATTATCCGTCACTAGGTTTTGTCCCCCTATTACAGGCGCACGTACCCAGTATCGTACTTCTATCTCATACTCGTGGTTATGTACATCAGTGTAGAGACAGGATAGCGTAGACGAGCAGGGCACTGAGGCTCGATCATAGTAGAGGAGACTGCATTCCACTCTTAAGTAGTGGTTGTGGAATGCTAGGCAGTATGAACATCTGAGTATGAAACAGCTTAAAGGTGTGTAGTGAGGGGGGGGTCTGCGACAGGACAGTGTTGCGTCACGCAGTACATCACCCGCACCACACTACTCACTCAACACTCAGCTTGTCTCCTCCTCACACAACATTACTGTGAATATATAAATATAATAATTAGACATGACATGAGTATATATAGTTAATATGGGCTGGAGGGATTAAGTTACTTTACTGAATTTGACATAGCAAGTAACAAAAGGTATTTGGGCATTAAAATTACGTTAATTTAATGTAACTGATAATTATTAAGGACGAGACAGAGCGTCAGCAATTACATTACAATGACCACTTATGTGTTTTATACTAATAGAATAAGGTTGGATTCTGAGGGCCCACCTCATGATCCTAGCATTTTTACTTTTCATGGTATTTATATAAGTGAGTGGATTGTGGTCTGAAAAAACGTTAATTTTAAATGGGGAAGTGCCCAAATACACGTCAAAATGTTCCAAGGACACCACAAGAGCTAGAGCCTCTTTCTCAATAGTGGCATAATTTTTCTGGTGTCGTTTAAAGCTTAGATGAATAGTAACATATAGGATGGAGAATGTCAGTGGATGTTGACTGTTGGAGCAGCACAGCACCCACTGCATAACAACTCGCATCTATATGTAAAAAGATGGAAAGATTGAAATTAGGATTCAACACTGGAGCAGAGGAAAGCAGATGCTTCAACCTTTTGAACAAATCTGAACAATCACTAGTCCAGGTGAACTGAACTTTGCTACTAGAGAGCTCATAGTGAGAGGTGTAGGTGGAGGTGAGTGTGTGCTGGCTTGCCTGTCACTTGACACGTGGCAACGTCGCACATGATCAGCTACTGTTTCCTTCATCTTTGGCCAAGTAAATGTTTTGCCAGTTTCCGAGTGTGCTTCATTGACACCAAATGTCCTCCTATGGGACTATGTGAGCAAAATCAATGGCTTGTTCACGAAATGTAACTGGTACACTGTAGATTTCTTGACTGTGATGGAAACACTATCAGCTGACAACTTACATGTATTTTTTTCCATCAGTACACGTTACTATAATAGTAACAATTATCGAGATCCTTTGCTTCACTCTCAGTAACTGCTATATCTCTCAGTCTTTCCAGTGACCTGTACAATACAAATGATCCTTGATTAAATCATCATGAGTAAGAAATTTAACGTCAGTTGTGTCCTGACTAGGTTTATGACCGGGGGGAATCAGTGTTAATGATCCTGGGCGCAGAAGTGTCACTAAACAACATATTCAACCCAATCATGTCATCAACTAACTCAACAGGAGACAAGGATGGTTGTTGTAAACTTTGACATGCATCGCTGCCTGACCACGGTCGAGTGAGGTTGTGTGCTGCACCCTTCTGCTGTTCAGGCGAGCTACCTCAGTTCGTCACAACCATTGAGAAGTGAGGACGTGCGCTGCTCATTTACCAATCATGGCCTGCAGAGCTACAGGGATCAACACTGTTTGCGTTGAGTTGACCCGTGGGGCTGTCACTGGAGCCACGATGGACTTGTTACTACGGCGATTATCCGTGATACACCGGTATCGCTAATGAAGAGATTTTGGTGTAGCACTTAATATGGGACGACACCCGGGTCTTCGTTAAAATGACGTCAGCAAATGTTTATGAAGCGGTGGTGGATTATATCAAAGTACCATTATAGCGTCAATTCATTAAAAATTTAACAATTTCCTTTATAACCCCTTTTCATAAAGGGGTAGGGGTATTCCGTCACTTGACTGGGAAATACATTGAACTACCGTTTTATTCTTTAAAAAATTTTTTGCCTTTAAACCAGTAAAATTTCCCTCTTAATTTAGAAAATTTATGCCTTGAAAAAATTTAATGTAAGTAATTGTTATGGAAAATTTTATTACATTGTTTTTTTCCATACACTTACATTTAAAAGTATGGGAACTTTTTCTTAAACCCTTTCCCCTTATTTTCCAGACATATAACAGGGCCTTGTTTTAAACTTTATTGATTTAAAAAATGTTTTTGGAGGATTAAAGGGGGAATAAATTTTAATTATCCGCAATGTCCTTTAAAACATCATAACAACCATCATCGCATTCCAACTAAAAAGGGAAAAGGAGGGTTGATTGATATTGTTTAAACCAGTTAAGTAAGGGGGACCCTTTCCTTTAGGTTACCATTTTAAAAAAATTTAAATGGCGGGTATTTCAAAAATTAAATGGATCAAATACCCTGTTTATTTGGATTGGCAAAACTGAAACCAACTTGTTTAACCTTAAGGTAACACGGCCCCTATAAAATTTTGTTCACTTAGCAACTTTTCAAAAACCTCAAATTTTTTTATTTGGGTAAGTTCAACCCCTTTAAATAAGGCTAATTACGGAAACTAGTTAAAGTTCCAACTAAATAAATGAGCCTTTAAAGAATTTTTAAAAAATGTAAACTTTAAGTATATGGAAATTTTCAAAATGCCTACCATCCATATTCCCCCTTTTAATTCAACTTTGGACCAAAAAGTTTGGGGAAACACTTGTGGGGTGTGATTAAACCTCGGAATTTGGGTTCTCCATATCCCGCAACAAAAAAAAGGGGGTTCAAAGGGCAAAAAGTCCAGTACCAAGGAATCTTGAGGGGGAGGGGGAGGAAAGTCCGGGTTTCAAACGCGGGATACATTTCTGAATAAACATTTAGAGTGAATGCACTTTCTGGGTAGGTCTAGGGGAGTTATGAGGGCGGATGGTCAGGCTAAGGGGGGAAAAGGGGCAAATTTATTAAATCAGGTGGCAAAAATTATGGTCTGTCGAATTATGGAAATATCAGAATGGAGGTCTTTAAAAATGAACCCCGGATGGGGTTTTAACCCAAACGAATTTGGGACCCCACCGCCCAAAATTATAACTCCAAAGCAGGGATAAGTCCTTGGAATGTACAAAGGAAAGGAAATTTAATAGAAAAAAAATTATAAGGTGTTTTTAAAAAAGGGGGGTTGTTTAATTAAAAAAATTTTTCCTCAAGAAAACCCAAAATTTAACTTTTTTGTAAAAAAAAATTTAAAAGGGGGAACGAAAGTGTTTTAATTTTCGTCAGATTTAATTTTTAATCAGAACCCAACCCATTGTTAAAAATTTTTAAAATTAAAAAATTGGGGGAGGCTCCATTTGGAAAAAATCCCGTAGTGTTTTGGGGGGAAAAAGGGGGTTTGGGTAGAAATAAATTAGGTTAAGGTTAAAGGAATATTTTTTAAACTCTTTTAAAGTGTATTTATTATTTTTTCGTATCAAATACATTTCAATAGGTGGACCTATTTTGTAATCCAAAAGTAGAAATTTTTAAATTTATTCCCTTGGGCCTGGAATTTTGGGGTGGGTTTTTTTAAAAGGGGGGGGAAGCCATACTTTCTAAAAAGGGTTAATTTTAACGTGCAGCGTTACAGCAGATTATTTAAAGGGTTTTTGGACATTAAATTTGTATGGGGAAAATTTAGATAGGTAGTTTTTTAATTAATAAATGAAAAAATTTAAAAGGAATCTTTTGCTGGGAAAATGGAAGCCTTGGGGACCTGTAAAATTAGTGGTTATTGGGGTTTACCAAAAAGCGAAATGTAAAAAATTTCGGGGAAAATAACACTTACATGGTTCCAAATATTTAAATGGGAAATCGCATGTGTAACGAGCAATTTCCTATTCAGAAATGAAAATTAAACCTAAGTTTCCAAACAAAAGTTTAGGGGAACCCTTAGGGAAGAGGGGGGGAACGGCGTCGGCTTTTGGGATCACAGCGTAACAAGAGGTTTAAATCAATTCCGGTTAAAAGGGAAAAAAGTTTAAAAAGGGGTATTTTGGGTTTATATTCGGGAAAATTTTAAACAATTTGGAAAAATTAAATTTTTTAAATCAACGTAGGTTTGCTTTACGGGGAAAAATTTATTTGGGGGGAAAAATAACCTTGGGGTTTATGGGCGTGGGTACCCAGAATAGGGGTCGGCGATTTATTTCAAAATTAAAATTTTAAAGGGTTTTATTAAAAAAGGGGCGGGGGGTTTGGACCCCCAAAGGGGGGGTTCCATCCCAAACCAGGGCCAATTACGGTTAAAAAAAGCATCCCCAATTTTGGGTTTTTGGGGACCCCTTACGATAAAAAATTCCGGGCAGGGACAAAACAAAGGGGTCGCATAAGCTCTGTTAAAAGGGCCCGAAAATTTTTGGAAAAGGAATGGAGGGGAAAATTGGTTAAATAGGCCCGGACAAGTAGTTGGAAAAGGGTTGTTGGGGAAAAGGAGGGGGGTTTGGGCGGAAATATTCGGGCCCAAATTTGTATAAGGGCCCTCTTGGTGGAATGAGGTGGGGGTGGTTGTTGGAAGGGGTGCGTCAGGTTGCCCTTTATTTGCTTGTTTTAAACCTTTGAGGGTTTGGGTTTATTGGAGTTGGTTGGTAAAGGGGTGGGGGGGGTTGGATGGCCCGGTTTGGTGGGAAACTGGTTTTTGGGTAAAATTAGTGAAAGTTTTGAAAGGTATGGCATAACCCGGGTTAATATTTTGGAAAAGGGCCCTCCTAAAATTTGGTATATAAGGGGGGAAGAAGGCACAGATTTGGGAACGTTTTTAAATTACAGCAAACAAAAAAATTTCCCGGGGTTTTTAAGGTTCCTGAGCGTAAGGTTTAAATTTAATTTATTGTGAATGGGGAATAAAAAATTTATTTAAAATCATTAAATTTTTCCCAATTCTATGGGGTAAAATTATAAAAAAATTGTTTTATATTTAAAGGAAAAGGTAGGTAAGCGTTAATTTCCCGTGGGGTGGGGTGGTTTTTGATGCTCGAAAAATTAAAAATGTTTTAAACCTTAAATAAGCGGGGGGCAAAAGCGGTTAAACACAGTGCGACTGGAGGGGGCCGGGTGGGAGTTCAGAGGTGGCAATTATTTCAAAACCGTGGGGCCTCACAATTTAGAACTTTTCGAGGGTAGCTGGTTGGCGTGAGGAAATCAGGCCATAAATTGGGGGTTAAAAAATGGTAAATTTCAAGTTTATAAGATTTTACAGGAATTCTAAGTTTTTTTCTAAGAGAACAGAGGGAAGAAAGAGTAAAAATTGGCCAATTATTTGGGATTTGGATTTTGAACGGGTTTTTGCCGGGTTTAATTTTAGTAGTGGGGGGGGGTTAGGTTGGGGTTTTAAGTTTTGATAATTAACGGTGAAATTTGGGTTTTGGGAAAATTTAAGAAAAATTTTTGAGAAAAAATTATGCAAGTTTAATCTTTGGAAATTATAACATAAAAAAAGGGGTTTTGGGATGGAAATGGAAATTTGTTCCATATGTTTGTTGGGTTTTTTTTAAAAGGAGGTTTTTTAAAATTGGGGCTGGAAGCGTTTATAGGAATTTTAAAGTTGATAAGAAAAGGGTTTTACCCGGGGTACAATTTCATTTTTTAAAAAGGTGTAGGGGATTCTTAAAAGAAATATGTTCAAGGTTAGATAAAAATTTTCATTTCAAAGTATAGGTGTTTGGGGGGTTTTTAAATTGTTTAAAATGGTTTATGAAAGGTTTTTTTGTTTCTTATAATTTGCAACCAGAAATTTAATTACCTGTTTTAATTTTTTTTGTTTAATTAATTCACTTATTTTTTTTAATTGGGAGTATTTTAAATTCTTTTACTAAATTTAACTCCCAAACCCCTTAAATTTCCAAAAGTAGTTAAAAATCGGATTAATCTCACATATGTTTGGTATGTAATGAATGGTGCGATCTGTTAAGGCACCTAGATCCTAGCATTTTACTTTCATAGTATTAATATAGAGGATTGGTCTAAAAAACGTTACTTTTAAATGTAGTCCTAAATACAGTAGTTGTATGCTAAGGCCTAAAGAGCTATAGTCTTTCTCAATTAGAGGCAGTGATTTGTTTGTTGTTTATCTCTGATAATAGTAAATTTCATAGATGGTGTTCAGTGATTTGACTTTTGGCTCAAGATATGCATACCTTGCATTATAGTAAAAAGATGGTTCATTGGACTAACTAAAGGACAATCTCAACTTTAAATGTTAATTTAGTCCGGTGAAGTTATTACCAGTGTAAATAAGAGGTGTAGGTGGAGGTGTGTGGCTGCTTGTGTCACTTGACACGTGGCAACGGTCGCACATGATTCAGTATGTTTCTTCATCTTTGGCCAGTAAAATGTTTTGCCGTTTCCGAGTGTCTTTTCACCAATGTCACTTCACTTGGGTTTGTGTAGCAAATATGGCTTGTTCCACGAATGTATGGTAACTCTAGACTTGGACTCGTGGTGGAACACTATCAGCTGACAATTACAGTGGTATTTTTCTATCGAGTAACCGTTACTTTAATAGTAACAATATCGAGATCCTTTGCTTCACTCTCAGTAACTGCATATCTCTCAGTCTTTCAGTGATGTAATCAAAAATGAATCCATGATTAAATATCATGAGTTAGAACATTTAACGTCATTGGTTTGACTAGGTTGATGACGGGGGAGTTCAGTGTTATGATCCTGTGCGCAGAAGCGTCACTAAACAAATATTCAACCCAAATCATGACACAACAAAACAACAGGAGACAAGGATGGTTGTTGAATTTTGACATAGCTCTAGTAATTGCACTGAGAGGAAATAAAATAGGTTTCCTCTACAAGCTTCAATGGCATAATTATCATCAGTGGTATTTCAATCACAAGTGGTTCTTTACATATACCAGCATGAAGGATATCGTTCCCTATCAACAAGTCCACTGACCTGATGGGAAATAACCACTGGATATACCACTGAAATATAACCAGTTAATAGCTTGTTTCAATATAAACTTTGTGCGAGGCACTTTTATAACAGCCCCTCCATAGGCTTCTAACAATACATCTATCTTGCAATAGGTATCGTCAGTTATGGGCAGTACATCTTCTCTTAATAACGTGAGATAACTGCCAGTGTCTCTGAAAGAAATTATCTCAGTTAGATGTGATTCGTCAAATCCTACTTTATCTCTCGAAAAGTAAGGACTCATCGCTGAACGAATCTTTCGTCAGATACACTTTCTGACGCTAGTCATCTATCCTGAGTAAACATTATCTAAAACAGTAGGATCAGAGGAATTGCTAGGATTTTGGTGCTTTGTTGCTCGGAAGAGGATACGACTTGAGTGGGGGCGCCAGCCGCACGACTGTTTCTCGTATCTCTTTCTAATTTATAGCAATACTCTCTAGCATGTCCTTTTCTGTTACAATAGGTACATTTAACTTTCTTCTTCTCGATACCGATTTCTGTCTAGCCACAGAGACAGATTCAGGATTGTGAGTTTCCTGGTAAAGGTACGAGAAGTTACAGTAGCAGGTACATCAGGCCGGCAATGAGCAGCTGATTTAGGTTGCCAACTTCTAGGACAATTTTTAGTTACCTTGTTTCTGTGTGTTTTAGTACGTACAAGTTTGTGAGAAATTCGTAATTGTCTGCTAATGCTGCAGTTTCCAGAATATCCGAGGTAGTATGATCGATCAGATATTCTTGTATGTCAGCAGACATACAGTTGTTAAACTCTTCGTGTAGTAACAACTGAACAAGGCTGTCGTAGTTGGTACATTTAGCAGCTCTAGTCCATCTCTCAAATGCAACTTTTTTCTCACGAGCAAACTCTACACAAGTTTGATCTTGTCGTCGTTGTAACGTACGAAATGCTCTTTGATAACTTACAGGTAACAAGTTATATGTCTCTAGAATTGTTTGTTTGACAGCGTCATAACTAATGTACTTGGCAAATGGCAAAGCAGCAGTACAGTTTGAGCTCTTCCTGTCAATGCTGTATGCAACAATGTTGCCCAGTGCTTACGTGGCCAGTTCATAGCACGTGCCTGGTTCTCAAACACATCAAAATATGTGTCTAAGTCACTTTCAAAAAACTTAGGAACCATGGATGCAGCTTTCTGCACATTAAATGTGTCCTGTGATATATCAGTCTGTTGTCTTAACAGACGAACATTTTCTCTTTGGAAATCTTCTTGTTCAATTCCTCTGTGCCTCTATTTGTGCAGTCTGCAACATAAGGAGGCGTTCAAACCTCTCAAACTGTTCCTGAGAGATAGGACCAGTGGGTAATGGAGGAGTAGGGAAATTAACATGGTCTGGACGGTCCTTAGGTCGGACACTTCGTCCAGCCGTCTCTAGAGAGTCTAGATCTGGTCTAGGATAAGTAGATACAGGTGTAGTATACACTGTACTAGTATTAGGCTGAGTCATCCTACCAGCTATACTCTGTACTATAGTGTCAGTGAAGGAAGGAGCGAGCGAGAACTGAGCTACACTAGGCTCAGACACTAGGCTCACTTCTGCTCTAGTTGCTCTTTCTTCAACTTCAAATAGAGTCATACTTCCTAATTGTGACACTAGACTTTCTGAATCTGAATCATAATCAGACATCTCTGTATGAGCAGGAAACAATATATCTTTAATTATGCTCTGACAGTTTCTGCGTGTAATTCTGTTATACGTCACACCGAGATACTTGGCTACTTGCCAACACGTCTGAAGTTTTAATGTACTTAACTCAGACAAAGTCAGAGTATCAATTAACTGTTTCACTTTGCATACATCACGAAAATAATTGTACTACGAGAGAGTGATTATGGGAAACTATAATCCTAATAGGAATTTTAGTGTTGGTGTCTTAGAGCAGATCATAAACAGTATTTCCATCTCCTTGGATCAAGAGACTCAGTCAGGTACATACATCCACCTGGTATGTTGTACAAGACTAAACTCAAAGTCTTCAGATTAGGAAAGTACTCAAAGTGTTTGACCATAGAGTTACTAGTATGTCAAACTGGATAATTTCTCCAACACCTTGGATCAAGAGCCTCCCGGACAGGCCCCCATTTGTTACAAAAAACGCGATTCTAAAAGCTTAGAGATCTCCAGTGAATACTAGAAAGGACTGCCCTTCTAGCATCCAGCCTGTTACTGGGTTTTTCGTAACAAGTAGTCAGTATCCTTCCATTTTAAAATTAAAATTTGTTCAAATTTT
>NW_026471464.1:0-12165 GCF_026875155.1 Cherax quadricarinatus | reverse complement strand
ACTGCCAAATAATGTAGTTAAAATGGCAGGGAAGTGCCGAAGGTTTAGCAGAAACAGAAAATGGACAATCTTAAGAGTAGTACAAGAAATCAGGAAATTGAAATATCAGGATTTTCGTCAAGGTGGGACTACCAAGGTGATTGGTAGAGGAGTATGAGTGTTTCACAAGTGTGTTGGTTTCAGCATGATTTGAAACTTCTCGAATACAGCTTATAATCACAGCAGATATCTAAGACGTGGGGGGGCATATAGCGCATGGGGGAATGTGAGACATACAGATTTGATCCAAAGAAGATTAAACCTTGAGTATAACTAGTATACGAAAGAAGCTCAATGTGATTTGCTTAAACAAAAAATTACAGCCATCAAAATAGGCCGTCGAATTCAATCTGTCGAGGACATTTCGAGCACTCCAGGAAGATTTGAATAGACTGATGCAGTGGTCGGAGAAGTGGCAGATGCAGTTTAATATAGACAAATGCAAAGTTTTAAAGTTGGACAGGACATAACATCGCCACATATAAATAAATAATGTAGATCTTAATATTACGATTGTGAAAAAGATTTAGGAGTTTGGTTAGCAGTAATCTGACAACCAAGACAACTGTGCATAAGTGTTCGCAATAAAGTAATAGAATCCTTGGCTTTCAGATCAAGAAGCATAATAATAGGAGTCCTAGGTTGTTCTTCAACTCTATACATCCTTGGTTTGGCCTATTTAGATTATGCTGCAAAGTTTTGGTACCGTATTAAGAATGGATATAAATTTCTCTGGAAAAGTACAAAGGAGGATGACAAAAGATGATCCATGTATCAGAACCTTCCTATGAGGAAAGGGATAAGGGCCTGAAAACTGACTCTCTAGAAAGACGTAGAATTAGGGGGGATATGATTGAGGTTTATAAGTGGAAGAAGGAATAAATAAAGGGGATTGTAAATAGTGTGCTGAAAATATCTAGCTAGACAGACTCGCAGCAAGGTTTAAGTTGGAAAAATTTAGTTTTCGGAGGGATATAGGAAAATACGGTTGGTAATGAGTTGTCGGATGAGTGAACAAATCCCAAGTACCGTTAGTAGAGGCAGAACGTGTGTAGCTTTAAAAATAGGTTGGATAAATACATGAGTATATGTGGGTGGGTGTGTGTTAGACCTGATAGCTTGTGATAAGGTCGGTTGCCGTGTTCCTCCCTTAAGTCAATGTGACCTGACCTGACTAGGTTGGGTGCATTGGCTTAAGCCGGTAGGGACTTGGACCTGCCTCGCATGGGGCCGTATGCCTTCTGCAGTGTTCCTTCGTTTTATGTTCTGTAATAATATCGCTTCAGAAGTCCTCATGACACTCTAGCGGGACCGCATCTAATTCTGCGTAAGATACATAGTTTTCAACCAAAAGACTTTACTGAGATAAAGACTGAGAAATAATATAAGTTTATTTCTCCGCCCACCAGTATGGCTTAATAGGGGGCTCAAAAGTGGAAGACTTATTTTTACTGAAAATGTGAGGCCTATCACTAATTACAAAGAACAAAGGAATGAGAAAAATCATCAGTTTAGATCACTTGTAAAACGTTCAAGGGCAACAACTGAAGACAGTAGAAATATAGTTTCGAGCGAAGACAAAAGCGGTTTTTCCTAATAGAATATTTTAGTCTACTATGACAGTCGTCTTTGGACAGTATCTAATAAAAAGAGCAACTGCGTTTCCGACTCCAATACAGAACAAAATTGTCGTTGTACACACTAACAGTAGCGGAGTGCAGCTGAAGGAAATTCTGATCTTACAACAGAAAAAGTTAAGACGGGTTAATTTATGACTTTTAGGAAGAAACACGGTACGAATGGCTGTTATTGACTAAGACATATAAAAAAATCCTCTTTGTTAAGAAGGTTTTTTATTAGTCTGAAAAAAAGAAGTAGCTTAAGCAATAAATGTGAAGCTGGGATAGAAAAGAAGAGCAGCGTGAACTGTAGAGAGTTTAATTCACTCATTAGCATTACCATCTCGAGCAGTGATTGAGGAAGTAATGACAACTGATCAATCATCATTATCGTGAATAACCTAAATAACCTCCAGTTGAAATACTGGAAATCCGGACTTGTCCTATATGCTCCACGTGGATGTCTGATATATAATAACCAGACAAAGTTGTTTTGAAGGTTATTGTTGCCATCAGTTTTCCTTTTGTTTCTGACTTTCCACGTGATATCCAGTACACATTTTAAATATTGTTTTTTAAATTAAAATATTTAATTACTCACCATAGACCGGTAGACGAATTAGTATTTTTCTTATTTCCATTCAGTTGCTCAAAGATTTCTTAGCCTGGCGGGGAAATTTCCTACTGTGGGGACAGTAATTGGAAATTTAATTAATGAGGTCTTGCTTGTTAGAAAATAATATTTAACTATGGACAAAATGTATTTTGAGATTATGAAGACTCTTAAAAAGCTAATGTCTTGACATAAGCTTGATAATTTGATAGCTAAATTTAAGCAAAACTTTGCTGACTCCAGAGGAATTTGCCATTACAATTTCCCTAGTACTTAAGTTATACATGTGTAACACTTGGAATATATGTATTCTAGAAACGTTTTGCCAAGTTTATGGACTGTTCACATGAACTCCAGGCTGAGGGATGATTACCTAAAATCTTCATCTCGACGTTTCACTGTCTGGCGAAACGTTTCCAGAGTAAGACTCCCAAGTGATGCACAAGTGTCTGATCATTATCTTGTCGGTTTTCTAAGCAGTTATTCAAACCACCTTAATTATCAGTTCAATGCAAATAAAGTTTAATATAACTCTTCCTAAGACTAAAACATAATCAAACATATTAACTAAACTACCTTAATTAAAACTTTAAACGTTATATCATTATGATATAGGTAATAAATAATGTTTATATAAATCAAAGTCATTGCTAACTTTAACTAAACCTAACTTATCTTCAGGGTGGAAAGGAGGACAACGTGCAGGACGTTGCAAGTGAAAAATATAGATGGTAGGTTACTTGAGGTTTTGACGAGGTGTGAGGCTCAGGTTAGGTTAAGACAGAGATTATTTTTAGTAAAAGTAAGGTCTTAGGTAAGAACATTGCAACAGTTAGGTTATCTTCATTTCGAAAGTTTGCCTACACAGTTATGTTTCTTATCGTATACAGAAAAGTTGACTGCATAGAAGAGGCGTTTGAAATAAAGATACATAACTGTTGCATGTGTGTTTACCTAACAAAAAACCTGTCAGTATTTTTATACCATTTTAATATTCACTCTGTCAGACAACTGCAACACAATAGTATCTTGGTACAGACAGAAAAACAACTTGGACAACTTCTACGTGAGAATGGCTGGATTGAGAGGGACGTGACCTCAACGCTACATCCTTTCTCTACTGTGGGGCTACATCTCACCTCCTTGGCGGTACTCTAAGGCTCCTTGCCATTCAAACTCCATATTGTTTCAGGGGACTATGGAACACTCTTCTCCAGACTGAGGGATGCCACCTCAAAACTTCAAGGGTGATGGACTGATTACATCGTCTTCACTGTGTCTCTTCTATCAATTTTTTATATGACTGAAGAAACCTCTGTGTAGGCGAAACGTTTCTAAATAAAAAGATTACTAACTGGTGATATGTGTAATGATGTTGGGGAGAGGTGTGGTATTACTAAAGGTATTATCAGGAACGCCAGAAGGGGATGTGTTGAGATTTGTTCAGACAATAGGAGGATGGAAGAAAATAGGATGACTTGGAGAAGTGTTTATTCTCTGTAGGTGGAGGGAAGACAGGGTAGTGGTTGTCCTAGGAAGGTGGGATGTGAGGGAGTTAAAAGATTTTTGTATGTGAAGGGTTTGACATTCATCGTGTAGTGAGCGTGTTAGATAGGAGTGAAGAGGCAAGTGGTATTTAGACATGACGCGCTGTTGGAGTGCGAGCAATGTAACATTTTAAAGGGGATTCAGGGAAACGGGTTCGCCCTGGAGGTGGAAAAAGGAAGTTGAGGGGTATTTGCAGTTTTGAAATGTAGTATAGGCATGCCTCTGTGGAAAGACAGTAATGGATGAATGAAGAAGTGTTTTTTTTTTTCTGGTGTCACTTTCAAAGCGCTTCGTGATTTCTAACATTATCAGTCAATGATAATGTGAGAAATCACGAAAAAAATCACTTGAAAATTCACCAATATTATATATATATATATATATATTATATATATATTTTATATATATATATCTTTATATATATATATATATTTATATATATATATTATTTGAAGACTTCCACCGTCGCTCTTAACGTCGCAAATTACTAGAGAGGCAGCTTTGAATAGTCATGGATGATAGTGTTGAGGTCATGTAAAAATTTCCGCTAAGTTCTTTAGATCCTTTTGAGGCCAGTTGTTTAGGTGACAGGAGCAATGTACTGCAAAAAAGAGGACAAGATTATTTTGCTGTTCAACAAAAAGATTCGTCCACCACATAGGCGTGATGGAACATGGTTTTGTCCCACTGTTGTCAGGAATAATGGATATAAAAGTAACTTCACTTTTTTCGAGAGAGAGATACCGGAAGCTGGAAAGACGCAACTGTGTGTGTGTGTGTGTGTGTGTGAGTGTGTGTGTGTTACTCGCCTAAAAAATTTGTGGTTGCAGGGGAGATATTCATAGCTCCTGGTCCCGCCTCTTCACTGGTCGCTACTAGGTTCACTCTCTCCAATTCCATGAGCTTTATCATAATCTTCTTAAAGCTATTATGGGAATCTGCTCCACTACATACTATAAAGACTGTGATCGTATTTATTGTACCTCCTCCTTTCTACAAAATAGCAAGCTCTGGATGATGTGTTGATTGCACACGAAAGGCCTAGAGCTATCATTAACTCCACGGGTTACTTTGCGCGTACGCGCGCGCTCACATGTCGTGTCGAATAGGTAATAAACTTGCGATTTTGCTTTAGTAGCAACGCTCTTCTTTCCGAATAGACAAGCGATACTTTGTGATATAAATATTTTCGCAAAATAATTCTGGAAACCTATCGAAAAAAGAAATATTTCTTTGGTTTATTATTAAATTACTGTAACTTTAAAAACGTTATAAAAGAACGTTATAGAAAGGACTTAATTTTAATGAGATCTTGCTATTGACCAGGTTTTAATATTCGGCAGATTGCAATTTATTCAGGTGAAGGGGTACTAGGCCCTTGTTATCGGCATTTTCTTGAGTGTCATTGGTCAGTCGTCACGTTGAGGTCACAGACCTGAGCTGCTTTGGAGGATTAGCGTGGACGGTTACAAGCATGGCTTGTTTGCAGTGTTTTAAAAAATTGGGTTGGAGAGTTGAAGGAAGGCGATCTTGCGTCTCCAGGAGGAGTTAGGAAGGTGAAGGTCACCTCAATGGGTCTGGGAGGAGAGTGTGTGGTGGCTGGAGTTGTGGGGAATGAGGCTTCTAGCAGTGAGGTGATGGTTGGCAAAGTATCCGCTTCACACACGGAGGACCGGGTTCGATTCCGGGCGGGTGGAAACATTTCGACACCCCCCCCCTCGTTTTCTTTACACCTGTTGTCTGTTCACCTAGCAGCAAATAGGTACCTGGGTGTTAGTAGACTGGTGTGGGTCGCATCCTGGGGGACAAGATTAAGGACCCCAATGGAAATAAGTTAGACAGTCCTCGATGACGCACTGACTTTCTTGGGTTATCCTGGGTGGCTAACCCTCCGGGGTTAAAAATCCGAACGAAATCTTATCTTATCTTATCTGTCTCTCTCTCGCTGTGAGGAGGCTGTAGTTGGGGAGGTAGCAACGGCTACCAGCAGCGAGGTGCAGCCCAGCACCTGCTACAAGTGGCGAGTGGTTCACAGTAATGGGAGGCGCATCAGAGTAAGGAAAGTTAAGAGTGAAGATCTGAAGGTAGGAAATCGCTTCTCTGTTCTTCAGGATGAATGTACTTCAGTGGCCAGTGAAGGTAAGGATACTACTGCCCCTGCTAATGGAGGTAAGCGCATTCTTGTGGTTGGTAACTTTCAGGTAAGATATATTGACCGTGCTTTTTGTAATAGGAATAAGAAGATGAGAGATAGAGTGTGCTTCCCTGGAGCTGGTGTTGGGGACATAGTCAACAGGCTGGATAATATCATGTCAGGTAATGGGAACAAGCCCATTATCTGTCTCAGTGCTGGTGGAAATGATATTGGGAAGGGTAGGAGAGAAGAGCTGCTAGATAAGTACAGGTCAGCTATAGATTTCATTAAGTCTAAGGGAGGGATCCCAATCATATGTAGCATCTTGCCTAGAAGGGGAGTAGGAAATGAATGGTTGTCTAGGGCAATTGGTGTAAATTGCTGGCTAGACAGATACTGCAAGGAACTTGCAATCCCATTCATTGACAACTGGAACAACTTTCATTGCAAACATGATATGTATGCAAGGGATGGGGTACATCTCTCTGGGGCAGGGGTGGTAGCACTTGCAGACTCGATTGAGAAGGCCATTGGTGAAATGCCTATGATTTAAACTGATGGAATAGAGGTATGGGTGTGTGTGGGAAACAAGCAGGTTGCAACACTAGGGTTGGAAACAGTAAATGTATAAAAGGCAATCAGCATGAAGTTATAAATAAAGACAATAGATCAGGTCAGCAAACAAAGGGGGACAGCAGAGGGCAGCAAGGGACTAGCTCCCTTAAGGTTTACTATACTAATAGCAGGAGGGTAAGAAATAAGATAGATGAGCTAAGATTAATTGCAAGTGCAGGAAACATAGATATTATTGCTATAACAGAGATCTGGCTCAATCTGAAAGATAGAGAGATGCCCTCTGAATGTCACATACAAGGCTATAAATTATTCCACACTGACAGGGTCAACAGGGAAAAGGGGGTGGAGTAGCGATGTATGTCAGAGACAATTTAAATTGTTGTCTTATACAAGATATTAAATTAGAAGCGTCAGCCACTGAATCTGTTTGGTTACAGCTTCTCGAGGGCCGAGTAAAACTAATTTTGGGTGTGATTTACAGGGTCCCAAATCTTGATAGGGAGTGCAGTAAACTTCTATGGGACGAAATTCGTAAGGCATCTACATACGAAAAAAGTTGTGCTAATGGGAGATTTCAACTATAGACAGATTGACTGGAGCAATTTGACAGGAAATTTAGAGTCAGGTGACTTTCTTGATATGATCCAGGATTGTTTTTTAAAACAGTTTGTGACAGAGCCAACTAGGGGAAATAACCTCCTTGACTTGGTTCTTGCCAGTAGGGAAACACTAATTAATAATCTTGAGGTTAATGATGAGCTTGGGGAAAGTGATCACAAATCACTCAGTTTTAATATATCATGGAATTCCCCTAATAATGGCAATCAAATCTCTGTCCCTGACTTTCGCTTGGCTGATATCATAGGACTGAAAAATTACTTAGGTGAGCTGAACTGGAATGACCTGACTAAGGGTCAGGTAGGTGGTGATGGTTGCCGATATGATGCTTTCCAGGGCATAGTTCTAGCTGCTCAGTCAAATTATGTTCCAAATAGGGAAATCAGATCAAACAAAAATGATCCTAAATGGATGAACAATAGTTTAAAAATATCTGATTGGTCAAAAGAGGGCATATATAGGCAAATCAAAAGAGGAGAGGGGCAATTAAGAAATCGACATATTCAGTTAAAGAGAAATAAAAAAGGGAATTAGAAAAGCAAAGAGAGATTATGAGGTTAAAGTTGCAAGAGAATCGAAGACTAACCCAAAAGGATTCTTTCAGGTATACAGAAGTAAGATCAGGGACAAGATAGGCCCACTCAAAAGTTCCTCGGGTCAGCTCACTGACAGTGATAAGGAAATGTGTAACATTTTTAACACATACTTCCTCTCAGTTTTTACACAGGAGGATACCAGCGATATTCCAGTAATGATAAATTATGTAAACAGGATGATAATAAACTGTGCACGATTAGGGTCACAAGTGACATGGTCCTTAGGGAAATAGATAAATTAAAACCTAACAAATCCCCAGGCCCTGATGAACTGTATGCAAGGGTTCTAAAGGAATGTAAAGAGGAGCTTAGCACACCCTTTGGCTAATCTTTTCAACATATCACTACCAACTGGCATGGTGCCAGATAAGTGGAAAATGGCAAATGTGATACCTATTTCAAAACAGGTGACAGGTCCTTAGCTTCGAACTATAGACCAATAAGCCTAACCTCCATAGTGGGAAAATTTATGGAATCAATAATTGCCGAGGCAGTTCGTAGCCACCTTGAAAAGCATAAATTAATCAACGAATCTCAGCATGGTTTTACAAAGGGGCGTTCCTGCCTTACGAATTTATTAACTTTTTTCACTAAGGTATTTGAGGAGGTAGATCATGGTAATGAATATGATATTGTGTATATGGACTTCAGTAAGGCTTTTGACAGGGTCCCACATCAGAGACTATTGAGGAAAATTAAAGCACATGGAATAGGAGGAGAAATTTTTTTCCTGGATAGAGGCATGGTTGACAAATAGGCAGCAGAGAGTTTGCATAAATGGGGAGAAATCAGAGTGGGGAAGCGTCACGAGCGGTGTTCCACAGGGCTCAGTGTTGGGCCCCCTGCTGTTCACAATCTACATAAACGACATAGATGAGGGCATAAAAGAGCGACATCGGCAAGTTTGCCGAATGACACCAAAATAGGCCGTCGAATTCATTCTGACGAGGACATTCGAGCACTCCAGGAAGATTTGAATAGACTGATGCAGTGGTCGGAGAAGTGGCAGATGCAGTTTAATATAGACAAATGCAAAGTTCTAAATGTTGGACAGGACAATAACCATGCCACATATAAACTAAATGTAGATCTTAATATTACGGATTGCTAAAGAGATTTAGGAGTTCTGGTTAGCAGTAATCTGAAACCAAGACAACAGTGCATAAGTGTTCGTAATAAAGCTAATAGAATCCTTGGCTTCATATCAAGAAGCATAAATAATACGAGTCCTCAGGTTGTTCTTCAACTCTATACATCCTTGGTTAGGCCTCATTTAGATTACGCTGTCACAGTTTTGGTCACCGTATTACAGAATGGATATAAATTCTCTGGAAAATGTACAAAGGAGGATGACAAAGTTGATCCCATGTATCAGAAACCTTCCCTATGAGGATAGACTAAGGGCCCTGAATCTGCACTCTCTAGAAAGACGTAGAATTAGGGGGGATATGACTGAGGTGTATAAATGGAAGACAGGAATAATAAAGGGGATGTAAATAGTGTGCTGAAAATATCTAGCCTAGACAGGACTCGCAGCAATGGTTTTAAGTTGGAAAAATTCAGATTCAGGAAGGATATAGGAAAGTACTGGTTTGGTAATAGAGTTGTGGATGAGTGGAACAAACTCCCAAGTACAGTTATAGAGGCCAGAACGTTGTGTAGCTTTAAAAATAGGTTGGATAAATACATGAGTGGATGTGGGTGGGTGTGAGTTGGACCTGATAGCTTGTGCTACCAGGTCGGTTGCCGTGCTCCTCCCTTAAGTCATATGACCTGACCTGACTAGGTTGGGTGCATTGGCTTAAGCCGGTAGGAGACTTGGACCTGCCTCGCATGGGCCAGTAGACCTTCTGCAGTGTTCCTTCGTTCTTATGTTCTTATATTCGTTCTTAAGAGACGCATAGCTTACGGAGGAAAGAGTCGTCTCCACTTCCCTACGGAGTGTGTATCGTATATATTTTCAAGAAATGAACTGGAGTTAGCTTCATTACTGATCATTACTGGTTTGGATTTAGCTCTAACAATATTGTCGTCGATACAACAGCAGAACTTGCAGACAATACGAGGAACATTGTATAAGAACATAAGAACATAAGAATGTAGGAACACTGCAGAAGGCCTACTGGCCCATACGAGGCAGGTCCTTATCAAAACGACATCTACCTAAAGCTACTCAAGAAACAACTCCCGCACCCCCCAACACCAATCAAACCCAGCCCCTCCCACTCATATATTTGTCCAGTCTCTTCTTAAAGCTACCCAAGGTCCTAGCCTCTATCACCCCACTGGGAAGACTGTTCCACGCATCTACAACTCTGTTAGAAAACCAGTACTTACCCATGTCCTTTCTAAATCTAAATTTATCCAACTTAAATCCATTATTCCTGGTTCTTACCTGGTTCGACACCCTCAGTACTTTATTAATGTCTCCCTTGTTTATGCCCGTCATCCACTTATACACTTCAATGATATCTCCCCTTATTCTACGCCTCTCCAGAGAGTGGAGATTTAAGGCTTTAAGTCTATCTTCATACGGGAGGTTCCTTACACAGTAAATCATTTTAGTCATTCTTCTCTGTATGTTCTCTAATGAGTCTATGTCCATCCTGTAGTAAGGGGACCAAAACTGAGCAGCATAATCTAAATGAGGCCTCACTAGTGATGTATAGAGCTGTAAAATAACTTTTGGACTTCTGTTACTTATACTTCTTGAGATAAATCCAATGGAAATAAATGGTATAAAATACCGACACAATGGCAATATAAACACAAATGCAGTATAATGTGATCCTTTATTAACTACGTTTCGCCCACACAGTGGGCTTTTTCAAGTCACAAACAGAACTACCTGGGGTGGAAGGAACGCGAGTATTTATAGTCCGGCTGAGGTCAGGTGAAGAATGCTGCATCTGATGATGTACCGAGTTGGGTTGTAGAGTCTAAAAACATCTTTGCCAAAACATCATTCCAAGTATCTACCTCCACAACCACGACCATCAAGGACATCACCAGTAGTAGGCAGGACAAGCCTCCATCCTCTGCAGGGGTATACATAATCCCTTGTAATGACTGCAACAAGTTATACGTGGGCGAAACATCAAGGGACCTCCAAACACGTATTTCAGAACACCAATACGCAAGCAGGTCTGACGACACAAGGAATGCCTGCGTACAACACCGTAATTCACACAACCACTTGATAAACTACAGAAACTCAAGACTTATCGCCACAGAAGACAACACCCAATACCGAAGAATCCTGGAATCATCACTTATTTCTATATCCGACAACTTCAACCAGAATAGTGGCTTCTATAACATAGCTGAACCACTTGCCAAGAAAACTTCTTCATCGCTATCCCACATAAGAACACTGTAGAAGGTCTGCTCACAAACTTGTCCAGTCTCCTTTCCAAGCTACCCAAGTTTTTAGACTCTACAACCCAACTCGGTACATCATCAGATGCAGCATTCTTCACCTGACCTCAGCCGGACTATAAATACTCGCGTTCCTTCCACCCCAGGTAGTTCTGTTTGTGACTTGAAAAAGCCCACTGTGTGGGCGAAACGTAGTTAATAAAGGATCACATTATACTGCATTTGTGTTTATATTGCCAGATAAATCCAAGTAATCTGTTGGCCTTGTTGCGCACACTGAGGCACTGCTGTCTTGGCTTTAGATTTCTGCTTACCATGACTGCCAAGTCTTTTTCACATTCTGTATGACCAAGCTCTACTTCACCTAGATTATAGCTTCGAGGGTTATTTTCATTACCAAGGGCAAGTACCTTACACTTATCCACATTAAACTTCATCTGCCATTTCTCAGACCAAGACATTAATTTGTTCAAATCGTCCTGGAGTTCATTGATATCCTCCTCAGAGTGAATTATACGGCCTATCCTTGTATCATCAGCAAACTTACTCATGTCACTAGTAATCCCTTCATCAAGGTCATTAATGTAAATTATGAACAAGAGAGGGCCCAAAACTGATCCTTGTGGAACGCCACTAGTGACTAATCCCCATTCAGATTTCACTCCATTAATGGAAACTCTCTGCTTTCTATTGGTAAGCCATGCCTCAATCCATGCTAGAACTTTACCTCCTATACCATGAGCTGCCACTTTTTTAGAGTCTCTTGTGAGGTACTCTGTCGAAGGCTTTACTAAAATCCAAATAAACAATATCATATTCCTTATCACTGTCAACTGCCTCAAATGTTCTATTGAAGAACGTCAGTAAGTCTGTCAGGCAGGAACGACCTCTCGTGAATCCATGCTGAGATTCATTTATCAAGTTATGCTCTTCAAGGTGACTTCTGATAATGTCAGCTATAATTGATTCTAATAACTTGCCCACTATAGATGTCAGGCTTATTGGACGGTAATTTGAAGGAGTGGTCTTATCCCTGATTTTTGG
>NW_026471463.1:0-11710 GCF_026875155.1 Cherax quadricarinatus | reverse complement strand
CCCCTTTATTTACTTTTTGGGTATTTAAAACCCAAAAAAGGTTTTTAATTTTTAAAGAAAAACCCAAGGGCTAAACCTACACTAATAAGGTGGGGCCCACCAAAAGTGAGGGTGACTCCTGCCTCCCTGGCTAACCCCAGCTAACAACTCCTGCATTAAGAGACCAGGCTGGTCCAGATCATTCGCTGGGAAGTGACTTCCTCAGTTTTATCGTTAAACTGAATTAACCTGTAAATTTGTTTATACGGGGTGATGATGTAACCCTGACGTTTTTAGCCCATTCCCTTTTAATTATAAAAAAAATGTACATGGGTTTTTGGGAAATCGAGTAAAGAAGAAAAAAACCCCTTCAATAATCTTTATTTTCTGTCTGTAAAGTTTACAGCCCACGCTGACATCAGTGACAATACTATATGAAAACCTTTTTATGCAGAGCATTTCCCGCAAATTGGGGTAAATTTTGTCCCAGGATGCGTCCTCACCCCAGTCCACAACACCCGGTTTTACCCATTTTAATCTGATGTGTGAACATGGAGATGAAGTTCTTAAGGAAATACGTCCTGTTTTCCTTAAGACACTTCCCCCCCCACCCCCACAGAGTGTGGTTTTGGTGGTGTAGCACCAACTACAGGACACTGTGTTTGTCCGTTGCTGCTATATTGCCACTTTCGGTGCAGCCAAGTGCATCAGGCCTTAATTGCCATAACGGTATTATTCTGGACACACTGTCCACCAGATACTTTCATTAGAAATTTTCTGGTGGGGCGAGTTTTATTTCTATGGTATAGCCCCGGGCCCAGGCCTATGACCTGACGAGAGTGCAAAGGCAGGAGCTGCTTAAATTTCTTGTCTGGTGAGTGAGAACTGGGTAGTGTAACTAGTGTCGGGTGGGTTGAGTTAGGTACGACTAGGACCAAGCAGACGGCAGCGCTAGACCCAAGCAACGGCAGCACTAGGACCAAGCAGCGGCAGCACTAGGACCAAGCAGCGGCAGCACTAGGACCAAGCAGACGGCAGCGCTGCCCAAGCAGACGGCAGCACTAGGACCAGCGGGAGGGCAGCATAGACCAAGCAGACGGCAGCGCTAGCACCAAGAGAAGCAGCCTAGGACCAGCAGACGGAAGCACTAGGACCAAGCAGACGGCAGCACTAGTACCAAGCAGGAGGGCAGCACTAGGACCAAGCAGACGGCAGCACTAGGACCAAGCAGACGGCAGCGCTAGGACCAAGCAGACGGCAGCACTAGGACCAAGCAGACGGCAGCACTAGGACCAAGCAGCGGCAGCACTGGGACCAAGCAGACGGCAGCACTAGGACCAAGCAGAGGGCCCGCACTAGGACCAAGCAGACGGCACACTGGGACCAAGCAGACGGCAGCGCTATGCCCAAAGCAGAGGGCAGCACTAGGACCAAGCAGACGGCAGCGCTAGGACCAAGCAGACGGCAGCACTAGGCCCAAAGCAGACGCAGCACTAGGACCAAGCAAACGGCAGCACTAGGACAAGCAGACGGCAGCACTAGGACCAAGCAGACGGCAGCACTAGGACCAAGCAGAGGGTGCGCTAGGCCCAAGCAGACGGCAGCACTAAAAACCAAGCAGAACGGCAGCACTAGGACCAAGCAGAGGGTAGCGCTAGGACCAGCAGACGGCAGCACTAGACCAAGCAGAACGGCAGCACTAGGCCCCAAGCAGACGGCAGCACTAGGACCAAGCAGACGGCACGCTAGACCAAGCAGACGGCATCACTAGGACCCAAGCAGACGGCGCACTAGGACCAAGCAGACGGCAGCACTAGGACCAAGCAGACGGCAGCACTAGGACCAAGCCGAGGGCAGCACTAGACCAAGCAGACGGCAGAAACTAGGACCAAGCAGACGCAGCCTAGGACCAAGCAGAGGGCAGCACTAGGACCAAGCAGACGGCACCCAAGGACCAAGCAGACGGCAGCACTAGGACCAAGCAGAGGCAGCGCTAGGACCAGCAGACGGCAGCACTAGGACCAAGCAGACGGCAGCGCTAGGACCAAGCAGACGGCAGCACTAGGACCAAGCGACGGCAGCACTGGACCAAGCAGACGGCAGCGCTAGGACCAAGCAGACGGCAGCACTAGGACCAAGCAAACAGCAGCACTAGGACCAAGCAGATGGCAGCACTAGGACCAAGCAGACGGCAGCACTAGGACCAAGCAGAGGGGCAGCGCTAGGACCAAGCAGACGGCAGCACTAGGACCAAGCAAAGGGTAGCACTGGGACCAAGCAGACGGCAGCACTAGGACCAAGCAGACGCAGCACTAGGACCAAGCAGGACGGCAGCACCTAGGACCAAGCAGACGGCAGCACTAGGACCAAGCAGACGGCAGCACTAGGACCAAGCAGACGGCAGCACTAGGACCAAGCCGACGGCAGCACTAGGACCAAGCAGACGGCAGCACTAGGACCAAGCAGACGGCAGCGCTAGGAGCAAGCAGACGGCAGCACTAGGACCAAGCAGACGGCAGCACTAGGACCAAGCAGACGGCAGCACTAGGACCAAGCAGACGGCAGCACTAGGACCAAGCAGACGGCAGCACTGGGGACCAAGCAGACGGAAAGCACTAGGACCAAGCAGAGGCAGCACTAGGCCCAGCAGACGGCAGCGCTGGGACCAAGCAGACGGCAGCACTAGGACCAAGCAGACGGCAGCGCTGGGACCAAGCAGCGGCAGCACTAGGACCAAGCAGACGGCAGCACTAGGACCAAGCAGACGGCAGGCTGGGACCAAGCAGAGGGCAGCACTAGGACCAAGCAGACGGCAGCACTAGGACCAAGCAGACGGCAGCGCTAGGACCAAGCAGACGGCAGCACTAGGACCAAGCAGACGGCAGCACTAGGACCAAGCAGACGGCAGCACTAGGACCAAGCAGACGGCAGCACTAGGACCAAGCAGATGGCAGCACTAGGACCAAGCAGACGGCAGAAACTAGGACCCAAGCAGACGGCGCACTAGGACCAAGCAGACGGCAGCACTAGGACCAAGCAGACGGCAGCGCTGGGACCAAGCAGAACGGCAGCACTAGGACCAAGCAGACGGCAGCACTAGGACCAAGCAGACGGCAGCAATAGGACCAAGCAGACGCAGCACTGGACCAAGCAGACGGCAGCACTAGGACCAAGCAGACGGCAGCACTAGGACCAAGCAGAGGGGCACACTAGGACCAAGCAGACGGCAGCACTAAGGACCAAGCAGAACGGCAGCACTAGGACCAAGCGACGGCAGCGCTAGGACCAAGCAGACGGCGCACTAGGACCAAGCAGACGGCAGCACTAGGACCAAGCAACGGCAGCACTAGGACCAAGCAGACGGCAGCACTAGGGACCAAGCAGAGGGCCCAGCGCTAGGACCAAGCAGACGGCAGCATAGGACCAAGCAGACGGCAGCACTAGGACCAAGCAGACGGCAGCGCTAGGACCAAGCAGACGGCAGCGCTAGGACCAAGCAAAACGGCAGCACTAGACCAAGCAAAACGGCAGCACTAGGACAAGCAGACGGCAGAAACTAGGACCAAGCAGACGGCAGCACTAGGACCAAGCAGCGGCAGCGCAGGACCAAGCAGACTGCAGCGCTGGGGCCCAAAGCAGACGGCAGCACTAGGACCAAGCAGACTGCAGCGCTAGGACCAAGCAGACTGCAGCACTAGGACCAAGCAACGGCAGCGCTAGGACCAAGCAGACGCAGCGCTAGGCCCAAGCAGACGGCAGCACTAGGACCAAGCAGACTGCAGCACTAGGACCAAGCAGACGGCAGCACTAGGACCAAGCAGACGGCAGCGCTAGGACCAAGCAGACGGCAGCACTAGGACCAAGCAGACGGCAGCACTAGGACCAAGCAGACGGCAGCACTAGGACCAAGCAGACGGCAGCACTAGGACCAAGCAGACGGCAGCACTAGGACCAAGCAGACGGCAGCACTGGGACCAAGAGACGCAGCACTAGGACCAAGCAGACGGCAGCACTAGGACCAAGCAGGGGCAGCACTAGGCCCAAGCAGAGGGCAGCACTAGGACCAAGCAGACGGCAGCACTAGGACCAAGCAGACGGAAAGCACTAGGACCAAGCAACGGCAGCACTAGGACCAAGCAGAGGGCAGCACTAGGACCAAGCAGACGGCAGCACTAGGACCAAGCAGACGGCAGCGCTAGGACCAAGCAAACAGCAGCACTAGGACCAAGCAGATGGCAGCACTAGGACCAAGCAGAGGGGCACACATAGGACCAAGCAGACGGCAGCGCTAGGACCAAGCAGACGGCAGCACTAGGACCAAGCAGAGGGTAGCCTAGGACCAAGCAGACTGCAGCGCTAGGACCAACCCAGACGGCAGCACTAGGAAACCAAGCAGACGGCAGCATAGGACCAAGCAAACGGCAGCGCTAGGACCAAGCAGACGGCAGCACTGGGGACCAAGCAGACGGCAGCGCTAGGACCAAGCAGACTCCCAGCGCTAGGACCAAGCAGACGGCACACTAGGACCAAGCAGACGGCAGCACTAGGACCAAGCAGACGGCAGCGCTAGGACCAAGCAAACAGCAGCACTAGGACCAAGCAGATGGCAGCACTAGGACCAAGCAGACGGCAGCACTAGGACCAAGCAGACGGCAGCGCTAGGACCAAGCAGACGGCAGCACTAGGACCAAGCAGACGGCAGCACTAGGCCCAAAGCAGACGGCAGCACTAGGACCAAGCAGACGGCAGCACTAGGACCAAGCAGACGGCAGCACTAGGACCAAGCAGACGGCAGCACTAGGACCAAGCAGACGGCAGCGCTAGGACCAAGCAGACGCAGCCAAGGACCAAGCAGACGGAAAGCACTAGGACCAAGCAGACGGCAGCGCTAGGACCAAGCAGACGGCAGCGCTAGGACCAAGCAGACGGCAGCACTAGGACCAAGCAGAGGGCAGCACTAGGACCAAGCAGACGGCAGCACTAGGACCAAGCAGACGGCAGCACTAGGACCAAGCAGACGGCAGCGCTAGGACCAAGCAGACTGCAGCGCTAGGACCAAGCAGACGGCAGCACTAGGACCAAGCAGACTGCAGCGCTAGGACCAAGCAGACGCAGCACTAGACCAAGCAGACGGCAGCGCTAGGACCAAGCAGACTGCAGCGCTAGGACCAAGCAGACGGCAGCACTAGGACCAAGCAGACTGCAGCACTAGGACCAAGCAGACGGCAGCACTAGGACCAAGCAGACGGCAGCGCTAGGACCAAGCAGACGGCAGCACTAGGACCAAAGCAGACGGCAGCACTAGGACCAAGCAGACTGCAGCATAGGACCAAGCAGACGGCAGCACTAGGACCAAGCAGACTGCGCACTAGGACCAAGCAGAGGGCCCAGAAACTAGGACCAACAGACGGCAGCGCTAGGACCAAGCAGACGCAGCACTAGGACCAAGCAGACGGCAGCACTAGGACCAAGAGACGGCAGCACTAGGCCCAAAGCAAACGGCAGCACTAGGACCAAGCAGACGGCAGCACTAGGACCAAGCAGACGGCAGCACTAGGACCAAGCAGACGGCAGCACTAGGACCAAGCAGACGGCAGCACTAGGGACCAAGCCAGACGGCAGAAACTAGGACCAAGCAGAGGGCAGCACTAGGACCAAGCAGACGGAAGCACTAGGACCAAGCAGACGGCACCCACTAGGACCAAGCAGAGGGCCCGCACTAGGACCAAGCAGAGCGGACACTAGGATCAAGCAGACGGCAGCACTAGGACCAAGCAGACGGCAGCGCTAGGACCAAGCAAACAGCAGCACTAGGACCAAGCAGATGGCAGCACTAGGACCAAGCAGACGGCAGCACTAGGACCAAGCAGACGGCAGCGCTAGGACCAAGCAGACGGCGCACTAGGACCAAGCAGAGGGAGCGCTGGGGACCAAGCAACGCAGCGCTAGGACCAAGCAGACGGCAGCACAGGACCAAGCAATGGCAGCACTAGGACCAAGCAGACGGCAGCGCTAGGACCAAGCAGACGGCAGCACTAGGACCAAGCAGACGGCAGCGCTAGGACCAAGCAGACTGCAGCGCTAGGACCAAGCAGACGGCAGCACTAGGACCAAGCAGACGGCAGCACTAGGACCAAGCAGACGGCAGCACTAGGACCAAGCAGAGGGCAGCACTAGGACCAAGCAGACGGCAGCACTAGGACCAAGCAGACGGCAGCACTAGGACCAAGCAGACGGCAGCACTAGGACCAAGCAGACGGCAGCACTAGGACCAAGCAGAGGGCAGCACTAGGACCAAGCAGACGGCAGCACTAGGACCAAGCAGACGGCCACACTGGGACCAAGCAGACGGCAGCACTAGGACCAAGCAGAGGGCAGCACTAGGACCAAGCAGACGGCAGCACTAGGACCAAGAGACGGCAGCGCTGGGCCCAAGCAACAGCAGCCTAGGACCAAGCAGATGGCAGCACTAGGACCAAGCAGACGGCAGCACTAGGACCAAGCAGACGGCAGCGCTAGGACCAAGCAGACGGCAGCACTAGGACCAAGCAGAGGGTAGCGCTAGGACCAAGCAGACTGCAGCGCTAGGACCAAGCAGACGGCAGCACTAGGACCAAGCAGACGGCAGCACTAGGACCAAGCAGACGGCAGCGCTAGGACCAAGCAGACGGCAGCACTAGGACCAAGCAGACGCAGCGCTTGGACCAAGCGACGGCAGCGCTAGGACCAAGCAGACGGCAGCACTGGGACCAAGCAGACGCAGCACTAGGACCAAGCAGATGGCAGCACTAGGACCAAGCAGACGGCAGCACTAGGACCAAGCAGACGGCAGCACTAGGACCAAGCAGACGGCAGCACTAGGACCAAGCAGACGGCAGCGCTAGGACCAAGCAAAACGGCAGCCAGGACCAAGGAGACGGCAGCACTAGGACCAAGCAGACGCAGCACTAGGACCAAGCAACGGCAGCACTAGGACCAAGCAGACGGCAGCACTAGGCCCAAAGCAGACGGCAGCACTAGGCCCAAAGGGCAGACGCAGCACTAGGACCAAGAAAGACGGCAGCACTAGGACCAAGCAACGGCAGCACTGGGGACCAAGCAGACGGCAGCGCTAGGACCAAAGCAGACGGCAGCACTAGGACCAAGCAGACGGCAGCACTAGGACCAAGCAGACGGAAAGCCACTAGGACCAAGCAGACGGCAGCACTAGGACCAAGCAGACGGCAGCGCTAGGACCAAGCAGACGGCAGCACTAGGACCAAGCAGACGGCAGCACTAGGACCAAGCAGACGGCAGCACTAGGACCAAGCAGACGGCAGCGCTAGGCCCAAGCAGACGGCGCATTTAGGACCAAGCAGACGGCAGCACTAGGACCAAGCAGACGGCAGCACTAGGACCAAGCAGACGGCAGCACTAGGACCAAGCAGACGGCAGCGCTAGGACCAAGCAGACTGCAGCGCTAGGACCAAGCAGACGGCAGCACTAGGACCAAGCAGACTGCAGCGCTAGGACCAAGCAGACTGCAGCACTAGGACCAAGCAGACGGCAGCGCTAGGACCAAGCAGACTGCAGCGCTAGGACCAAGCAGACGGCAGCACTAGGGACCAAGAGATTTCAGGCACTGGGACCAAGAAGACGGCAGCACTAGGACCAAGAAAAGACGGCAGCGCAGACCAAGCAGACGGCAGCACTGGACAAGCGGGACGGCAGCTTAGGGAACCAAGCAGACTGCAGGACTAGGGACAAGCAGACGGCAGCGCTAGGACCAAGCGACGGCATCCTAGGACCAAGCAGACGGCAAGCACTAGGAAAGGGGACGGAAAGACTAGGAAAACAAGCAGAAGGCAGACTAGGACAAGCGACGGCAGCACTAGGACAAGCAGACGGCAGCACTGGACCAAGAGACGGCAGCACTGGGGACAAGCAGACGGCGCACTGGGCCCAAAGCAGTCGGCAGCACTAGGACCAAGCAAGGGCAGCGCTAGCCCAAAGCAGATGCAGCGTTTGGACCAAGCAGAGGGCACATAGGACCAAGCAAAACGGAGCACTAGGACAAGCAACGGAAAGCACTAGGACCAAGCAACGGCAGCACTAGACCAAGCAGACGGCAGCACTAGGACCAAGCGACGGCAGCATAAGGACAAGCAGACGGCAGCGCTGGGACCAAGCAGACTGCAGCGTAGGACCAAGCAGACGGCACACTAGGACCAAGCAACGGCAGCACTGGGACCAAGCAGACGGCAGCACTAGGACCAAGCAGGACGGCAGTCACTAGGACCAAGCAGATGGCAGCACTAGGACCAAGCAGGACGGCAGCACTGGGACCAAGCAGACGGCAGCACTAGGCCCAAAGCAGACGGCAGCACTAGGACCAAGCGACGGAAAGCGCTGGACCAAGCAGACGGCAGCACTAGACCAAGCAGACGGCAGCACTGGGACCAAGCAGACGGCAGCACTAGGCCCAAACCCAGACGGCAGCGCTAGGACCAAGCAGACTGCACACTAGGACCAAGCAGACGGCAGCGCTAGGACCAAGCAGACGGCAGCACTAGGACCAAGCAGACGGCAGCACTGGGAAACCAAGCAGACGGCAGCACTAGGACCAAGCAGACGGCGCACTGGACCAAGCAGATGGCAGCACTAGGCCCAAAGCAGACGGCAGCACTAGGACCAAGCAGAGGCAGCACTAGGACCAAGCAGAGGGCAGCACTAGGACCAAGCAAAACGGCAGCACTAGACCAAGCAGACGGCAGCACTAGGACCAAGCAGACGGCAGCACTGGGACCAAGCAGACGGCAGCACTAGGACCAAGCAGACGGCAGCACTGGGGCCCAAGCAGACGGCAGCATAGGACCAAGCAGAGGGCAGCACTAGGACCAAGCAGACGGCAGCACTGGGACCAAGCAGACGGCAGCACTGGGAAACCAACAGACGGCAGCACTAGGACCAAGCAGAGGGCAGCATAGGACCAAGCAGACGGCACCCACTTGGACCAAGCAGACGGCAGCGCTGGGACCAAGCAGACGGCACACTAGGACCAAGCAGAACGGCAGCACTAGGACCAAGCAGAGGGCCCGCGCAGAACCAAGCAGACGGCAGCGCAAGGACCAAGCAGACGGCAGAAACTAGGACCAAGCAGACGGCAGCGCTAGGACCAAGCAGACGGCACACAGGACCAAACAGACGGCAGCGCTAGGACCAAGCAGACGGCAGCGCTAGGACCAAGCAGACGGCAGCACTAGGACCAAGCAGACGGCAGCACTAGGACCAAGCAGACGGCAGCACTAGGACCAAGCAGAGGGCAGCACTAGGACCAAGCAGACGGCAGCACTAGGACCAAGCAGACGGCAGCGCTAGGCCCAAAAGCAGACGGCAGCACTAGGACCAAGCAGACGGCAGCACTAGGACCAAGCAGACGGCAGCGCTAGGACCAAGCAGACGGCAGCGCTAGGACCAAGCAGACGGCAGCGCTAGGACCAAGCAGACGGCAACACTAGGACCAAGCAGACGGCAGCACTAGGACCAAGCAGAGGGCAGCACTAGGCACAGTACATTTTGTATACTGCACAAAGAAATATAGTTTGTAATATCACTAGCCCGCAATATAGAAGCCAGACAAAGGTTACACTGTTACCTGTGTTCGTAATGGCTTCAACCTGCGTCTACTTTATCCCGATCCTCTAAATTCAAACACTCTGTCTTTATCTATCTTATAGTCCCATCTTAAGATTTTTGTAAGTCGTAATCATGTCTTCCCCTGTCTTTCTCTTCGCCAGAGTTGACAGATTTAGTTCCTTCAACCTCTCCTCATATTGCATTCCTCTCAAGCCAGTTTCTTCATCTGTTTGACCAGTTGTGGGCTCCATGCTGGGGCTACGTACTCAAGTGACTAACCTATGTCTTGACCTGGAAGTTACATAAGAACATAAGAACGAAGGAACACTGCAGAAGGCCTACTGGCCCATGCGAGGCAGGTCCAAGTCTCCTACCGGCTTAAGCCAATGCACCCAACCTAGTCAGGTCAGGTCACATTGACTTAAGGGAGGAACACGGCAACCGACCTGGTAGCACAAGCTATCAGGTTTAACTCACACCCACCCACATCTACTCATGTATTTATCCAACCTATTTTTAAAGCTACACAAAAGTTCGGCCTCTATAACGGTACTTGGGAGTTTGTTCACTCATCCCCCAACTTATTACCAAACCAGTTTCTTTCCTATATCCTTCTGAATCTGAATTTTTCCAACTTAAAACAAATTTCTGCGAAGTCCTGTCTAGGCTAGATATTTTCAGCACACTATTTACATCCCCTTTATTTATTCCTGTCTTCCATTTATACACCTCAATCATTCCCCCTAATTCTAGTCTTTCTAGAGAGTGCAGTTTCAGGGCCTTCAGTCTATCCTCATAGGGGAAAGGGTTTTTGATACATGGGACAACTTTGTCATCCTCCTTTGTACATTTTCCAGAGAATTTATATCCATTTTTGTAATACGGTGACCCAAAACTGTGCAGCATAATCTAAATGAGGCCTAACCAAGGATGTATAGAGTTGAAGAACAACCTGAGGACTCCTATTATTTATGCTTCTTGATATGAAGCCAAGGATTCTATTTGCTTTATTGCGAACACTTATGCACTGTTGTCTTGGTTTCAGATTACTGCTAACCAGAAATCCTAAATCTTTTTCGCAATCCGTAATATTAAGATCTACATTTATTTAGTTTATATGTGGCAGGGTTATTGTCCTGTCCAAATTTAGAATTTTGCATTTGTCTTTTTAAAAACTGCATCTGCCTTCTCCACCCTGCCAGTTATTCAAACTTCCCGGAGTGCTCTAATTCCTCGTCAGAATGAAAATTTGAACGGGCCCATTTTGGTGTCATCGGCAAACTTGCCCATGTCGCTCTTTATGCCCCCCTTATGTTTGTTTATGTAGATTGTGAACAGCAGGGGGCCCCCCACTGACCCCTATGGGAAAACCGCCGTGACGCTTCCCCACTCTGTTTTTCCCCATTTTGCCCCGGGCCTTTTTGTCAACCAGCCCCTATCCAGGGAAAAAACTCTCCCCTATTCCAGTGCTTTAATTTTTTCAATAAATCCTGATGTGGGACCCCGTCAAAAGCCTTTCTGAAGTCCCTAACACAATTCTTACATTTCCATGATCACCCCCTCAAAAACCCCTTTGTGAAAAAAGTTAATAAATTCGTAAAGGGGAACGCCCCTTTTTAAAACCATGTGAGATTCGTTTTATTAATTTTTGTTTTAAGGGGGCTACGAACTGCCCGGAATTATTGATTCCCTAAATTTTTTCCCACTATGGAGGTTTGGCTTAGGGCTTGTTCGAAGCAAGGCCTGTCACCCGTTTTGAAAATAGGTTCACATTTGCATTTTCCCCCCTTTTCGGCCCATGCAGTTTGTGTGATATGTTGAAAAGATTAGCCAAAGGTGTGTAATCCCCTTTTTAAATTCTTTGAACCCTTGCATAAGTTTATCAGGCCTGGGGATTTTTTTAGGTTTTAAATTTTTCATTTGCCTAAGGCCATGTCACTTTTGACCCTAATAGTGCACAGTTTATTTCGTCCTGTTTACTAATTTTTCTTACTGGAATTCGCTGGTATCCCCCTGTGTAAAAACTGAGAGGAATAGTGTTAAAAATTTTACACATTTCCTTTCACGTCGTGAGCTGAGCCCAGAAATTTTTAGTGGGCCCAAACTTGTCCCCGAT
>NW_026471462.1:0-11743 GCF_026875155.1 Cherax quadricarinatus | reverse complement strand
CCTTTTTACCTCTGTAATCTTTTAAATACCTTTGTAACTTGTCATGATTGTGACTAGACCTACCTGGAGTTCATTACCTTTGTAAATTGTGAGTTCATTACCTTTGAAAAATTGTGAATTCATTACCTCTGTAACTTGCTCAGCTATCAAATTTTGGGGCCCCATCCTGGACCCATTATGTAACCTCTGTAACCTTTTGACTACCGCCCACTGGATGGGTATGGGGTGCATAATAAACATATTAAACTAACTAAAACTACTTGGAACAATTTAAAAAACCCTGTATGTAAACTTTCAGCAGGCTTTATCCCGATTCTTCGTATTGAACCACGTCTCAGTAAGGAAAAATACATCAATGTTCCCTGCACTAGCAACTAGTCTCAACTCATCAATCTTATTCCTAGCACTGCGACTATTTGTGTAATATATATTTAAGGACCCTCCCTTCTCTTTTTTCTTCTTGTGATTTCTGTTTCCTCACTCTCCCTGTTACTCTCCTTATCCCCTAATGTCATTGGTTTCGTATGTTCATAAATAACTCTTCCTCATTCTACCTAAACTGGTTTCCTTAAAACTCACACTGTCGCTACACTCAGAATTCTTTTGTTTTTCCACGAAAATCATACCACTATTTATTTTAGTTTAAAGACCTCACAGCTCCCTCCTGCGTTGGCCAGTGCCCCCACCCCACCCCCTAGATAAGTGAACCCCAACCCCTGGATACATGTCATTTCTGCCATAGAAGAGGTCCCAGTTGTCAATGAATATTACTGAATTTTCCTTACAGTATTTGTCCAGCCAACAATTGACACCAATTGCCCTGGACAACCATTCATTTCCAACTCCTTTCCTTGGCAAAATACCACATATGACGGGTTTTCCCCAACCCTTCCTCCTAATTATCTCTATTGCTGACCTATCCCTGCTAATCAGGTCCTCACTCCTACGTCTGCCAACATCGTTGCCCAGCACTGAGACAGATTGCTCCCCTTACCTCTCATGACGTCATCCCGGCGGCTAACAATATCTTCATCCCCGCCCAGGAAAACCACTCTCTGCCTCCTACTCTATCCTTCAAACAGAATGCCCTATCCATTTACCTAATCTGGCTATCCCTAACAACAACAATGTTTTTGGTAGTAAAGACACATAGGCAACATTTAGACAACTTTATTCCGAAAAATTTCGCCCACACAGTAGGCTTCTTCAGTCGAGTAAAGAAAGTAGGCAGGAGCAGTAGAGATGTGAAACGAGTGTAATCAGTCCATCACCCTTGAAGTCGTAGATTTGAGGTTGTCAGTCCTCAGCCTGGAGAAGTTCTGTTCCAAAGTCTGGAACTAATGAAGATTCAAGCGACCCGGTTGAGACTTAAATACTGTGAGAAAGAGAGGTGCAGGTAGTAGTAGTGAGAATGTAGCCACTGAGAGGTCATTTTTCTCTCAGAACAAACGGGGTTTTAACTTGGAAAAAAGTTGTCCAAGGTTTTTTTTTTTCTGTACCAAGATGCCCCAATGGTATCTGTACCAAGATGCCATTGTGGACAACTTCTTCAAGTGAGAACTGTTTGATCTGAGGGGACGTGACCTCTCAGTGGCTACATTCTCACTACTACTACTCTGCACCTCTCTTTCTCACAGTATTTAAGTCTCAACACTGTCGCTTGATCTTCAGTTAGTTCCAGACTTTGGAACAGAACTTCTCCAGGCTGAGGGACTGACAACCTCAAATCTACGACTTCAAGGTGATGGATGATTACATCGTCTTCACATCTCTACTGCTCCTGCCTACTTTCTGTCTCGATGAAGAAGCTACTGTGTGGCCGAAACGTTTCGGAATAAAGTTGCCTAAATGTTGCCTATGTGTTTATCTATCAACCTGTCGGTATTGTTACCTTTTTGATATTCACTCAAAAATGTTTTTACCTTCCTTGGCGTGTCCGTCGTGATGTTCCAGTTGTCGACTCCATTTGTCAGGTAGCATAAAACCTTCACTTGTGGAATTCGTCAAGACGTTCTCGATGGTTTTCGTTGGGGTTTCCAGGGATGTCTCACTCACGCAGCCAATGCTTCTTTGGTGCTGTTTTGACATTCCCAGTAGAACACTCACATTCGTCAGGTAGCACCGAAAATGGGTTGGAAGTTTCCCCGGTAGTCTTCTGGTTCCTCGTTGTTCTGCCTCTCAACAGTCTTCTTGGATCTCAGCTTGGTTCCATGTTGCCCGGCCATGTCCAAGCTCCCTCTAACCTGGGACTCACAACAGGAGAATTACTTCGAATCCTCTTGTTTTCTCCCTTTTTCAGCTGTGGTAAAGTTGCTCAAGAGAGGGCATCCTGGTTCAGATTCACAGAGAGCACAAAACAGTTTACAGAGCTAAGTACACGTCACCACTGAGTAAGTACACGTCACCACTGAGCTAAGTACAAGTCACCATGAGCTAAGTACACGTCTTATGAACTGATTACTCCCGTACTCCGGTCAAATCAAACCCAGTTTGCCCCACTCACCAAAGGGAGATTGGACAAATACATCAGTGGGAGAGGCTGGGTTTGTTTTGGTGTCGTGGGTACGGGAGTAAATTTTTGGTTAGTTTTAGGCAGGAGTGGTTTTGATAAGGCCCTGCCTTGCATGGGCCAGTAGGCCTTCTGCAATGTTCCCCTATTCTTATGTTCTTAAGTAGCCACTTTTCTTAATAAATGTCTTGATCAATATGTACAGGGAAGTTTACCTACTAGACCTCTTATCAGGTCATGAGTTGATAAAGCTCCACACGGGAGCGAAACATTGTCCAATTAAAAGCTAGTGGAAAATTTGCTATGGCGTTTGTGCATGCACAACTAAATGTGAAGAACTGAAAGTGTGAAACATCTGAGTATTTTTATTTGTAGACGTTTCACCATCCAGTGGTTGTTTATCGATATAAAGGGCAAAATATGAAGACTATTGAACTATAAACAAAAGATGAGGTAATCAGTCCTCAGTCTTGGGGCTGGTGAAGAGCACCATAGTCTTCCCAGGGCGGATTACTGCATCTTTTGTATAAGTTCTACATTCTTAACATTAAGTTCTCGTATATTGTATTTATAAAGCCACTGGATGGCGAAACGTTTACAATAAATAACCCGATGTTGTAGAATTGAGACACTTTTGCCAAATATATAAAACTTTAGTGAAGAAGCGTTTCGCCACACAAATGGGTTCATCATCCAATACAAAGCAAGAAAGGGATAAGGAGAGTGGAGTTTGAGGAGGAAGCGAGGACTAGTGGTCCACATCCACTAGTTAAGTAGGTCTTTGTCCACTGCATCATCATGGATCTTTATACAATTTTTTTTCAAAAATTGTCTAACTTTTTTTGGACGAAGACCTACTTGACTAGTGGATGGTACCCCTATGCCCGCCCTTCTCTTGTTCACCTCACCTGACTACAGTAATAAGCCACGTCTACGGCCCCATGCTACCAAAGAAAACCCACACCACTTGTTATTTCTTCAAACCCTCAATCAGAACAGACTAATTATCTGCTACACAACCTTCCTCTACAAACCACATAGATTTAATCAAGTCCGATTAGATCTCACTTACCTCAGAAACAACATTCTACACAGTCTAGACCAAGACCACAACAATCACTGGTCACAGCTAATACACACCAAACTACACCTCTACAAATCCCTAATACGTCCTCTGATACTTACTCTCCACTAGCCATCTCTTATGCAGCTGAAACGAACTTACTTAAACTGCAGCGTGTCAGAACAAGGCGCTGCGCTGGGTGCTTGATGTCGGATGGAGGACTTTAGCTAATCTTCGCCTGTCCCATCCTACCCGCTTACCCCACCGGAGTCCCAACACAAGAGCCTGAATTTCTGTTATCAATATGTCCCACGATCGCCTTAGCTGCTGGGTTAAGCCCTGGCTCTATTTCTATGACTAAGAACACTCCTCTCCTGAGCTATTCTTCGTCTGTCCCGTCTTCCCCGTCATCCCATTTGGGTATCTTACCTGAAATTGTTCCTTCGTTCGTTCCTATGCTGTCGTCACAATCACACACACACCATCATCGACAACGATCTCGCCTCTTTAATTACCCCGTGTTGAGAGTGACTTTCCTCAGAGTGGTGGTTACTGGACCTTCGTGTTCACCATCAGGATTGGTAGCGTCGGTGGCTGCCTACCCAAGGGCAGGAAGCCTCCCTCTGCACTCCTGTTGCTGTCTGAAGTCTCCACGCCTCAGCCTGTATGTGAATCTGCCACGCCATACAGCTAGTGTTGGCTCTCCTCACCGCTCACAGCAGTGTTGCTCTCTTATCAAGGGTGTTACTGGACCTTCGTTCACCAGCAGGATTGGTGCGCGGTGGTGCCTACCAGGCAGGAGATCTCCACTGCAATCTGTTGCGTCTGATAGTCTCACAGCCTCGCTGTATCGTGTGATTACCCGACTTACAGCCTGTTGCTCTCTCCGATTGCGGCCATACAGTGTCATCAAGTACATGCTCATCCTCAGTGTCCTGTGCCTCCAGCGACGGACTCCACAAAACTTAAGTTATACACCAGACAAGTACGTGTGTCTACTCACACGACTTGCTAGCGATATTCTCACAGTTTGGCGCCACATCTATTTACATGCTTCCAATGCACCACTTCTTCCCCTTACACTCTCTCTACGAAACCTGCCTTACTCTGTCTACTCTGCTTCTAGCTACCGCTCTACTCTTCAAACCCAAATCTTTCTCGTTAACTATGCACTATTGTTGGAAATTTATTGTACCAGATCACTGGCACACCTCAGCTGAAAGTCTTTAAAACCAACTCAGGCTTCAAACTCCTTCTTGACAGACATTCTTGCTAAACGTACACCTCAACCAAAACCAGACAAAAACTCAACACAGGCTTCACTATTATTTGGACTCCTGACCACCGCGCCAAATGCACAGTGATCGCAAAACACGTAGACTATTTTCTCCTGACAGCCTATGACACAGACGAAGAAGACATTAGTACTAAGAACAAAGTCTCTGTTGACGATATTTATAGACCTGAAAACTCGACCATCCTCAAAATACTCTTTTCAACTCCTTCTGACGCCTTTACACTATTCAATCAAGGAATCTTTGCCAAGACTATCCGCATTCCTCCAAACACTCTTCACTCCAAACTTTCACCCCATCATGCAATGTCTGAAATGCTACAAATTTGGCCACGACAAAATCTCATGCACTTCCACACAAATCTGCTCCAGATGTTCAGCAACTGGCCACCTCTGGAACACTTGCAACCTCCCCCTTAAATGTTCTAACTGTGTGGGTCACACACTGCAGTTGCAAATTCCTGCCCTTCTAGAAAAGACATTCTCTCCACCCTCAGAGCAAGCAACCTCCCTCCCTCCCCAACCCCTTCCTGAACCTCCCCCCTACCATACCTTCCTCTCCTACCCTCAATGCCTGGGTTACTCCACGCACTTGGTCTACCTCACCGACTTTACACACTTCAAACACAACCCACAGACTACAAGCACTTCTCCTACATACACCCACACTAGACTACAAAACTAACTGTCAACTTGCCACTGCTGTCCACTCTGCGATGGTAATCTCTCAAGCTTACCAATCAGACTACTCACATGTCCTTAACCTAATCTTGTCTGCTAACAATCTTCCCTCTTTAATTATCCCTCCTTCCTGCTTCTCTTCTAAGCCCCCTACAACCTTTACCTCCTCCTCTCTCCCACCCCCCACTTTCTACCCCACCAGCTCTCCTCCTTCCCTACCCTCTCACTACTTCTACCCCTCCAACCAACGCCCCTACTACTGCTGCAACGACCACCCCTCTCCCACCTCCTTACACACTTCCTCATCTCCAACCAAAGCTTCCACTTCCTCATCCCCACCAAAGCTTCCACTTCCTCTGCATCACCTTCCCACTCTCCACCACAACCAAAACTTTCATCAGGTCCAACTCCACCTCCTCCAGACAAAATCCACTCAAACCTAAACCTGCCCCAACTTCTGATGCACAGACCAAAGAACATAAAAAATCAGATCCATCTCTTCCTCCCCCTCCAGGAAACGGTCCGAAACACCTACAAACACATATCCACTGATGACACCACTATCACGGGCTTTAATCCAAACTCCTCCCCCGACATTAACTTTGCTATGACGAAACCATTAAATCATGTTTAAAGTGATTCAGTTCAACGTACGTTCTTACTATACAATTAGACACCTACTGGCCGAGCTCCTTGAAGCAGAGAGGCCAGATAATTGTTTGCTAAACAGTACCTGCCTCAAACCCCTCAACGTATCCGCCATTATGGTTATTACTGCACTACAGTCCCCCTATGAATCCCCACGATTGGGTTGCCATCCTTGTCAAATCCAACATAAAACAACGAATTTCTCCTAATCCCTTTTATTCACCAACACTGTCTTGCTGTCAGAATACACACCCACTTGGTCCCGTTATCTTTTCACACCTATGCTCGCCCAAACACTATCTCAACATACACGACCTTTCCTTAGTCTTCACTACACCAACACACCAACATACCTACTAGCTGACATGATTGCCAAACCACAGCCTTTCATCACACCAGTAACAACCAACTTGGTCACCAATTACCCAGCTTCACAAACCATAAAACCTAATTCATCTCGGCCAGATTCAATACCTTCTACAATCACAGGCCAAGGCAAACCAAACATCATCTGGCAAAACCGAGCCCAGCTTCTATTTCAACACTACATCCACCGGGCCCTTTTAAACAGGCTTCGATCACATCCCAGTCATCTTCCCACATTCTCCTCCAACCCTATCCTCATTCCAACCACATTCCAGCCTAGACCAAGACCACAACAATCACGGGTCACAACTCATACAACAACGACAAACACGTATTAAAAACACACAAAACCTTCTGGAACTTTATCAAAAAAATCATGAGGACAACTCCCACCAACAAATTCAAACCACACCCCCAAAAACACACACATCACAGACCCGCAGGCTGCTACCAACATCTTCAAACACATCTGGGAGAACATCTTCCACCTCACCCACCCCCACCCTAACGTTATTCAACACTTTTAGAACATAGAACACTGGAACACTACACACACACAAGAAACAACACCAGACAGCCACATCCATCTGGGCTCTCTTACCTCCTCCCAAAAAACTCGACACTCCTTTCACCAACACAGACATTAAAACTTCCTCAGACACCTTCCTCCCAAGGCTCCTGGTGCCTCTGGCCTAAACCTTATTATCCTAAAAAACCTTCTGACTCTATCATTACTGCCTACACAAAACCTCTAATGCCTCCCTTCCTTGGATACTTCCCTTCCCTCTTCAAAGTGCTACTGCTATCCTCCTTCCTAAACCCAAAAAAGACCTCTCTGACCTAGAAACTATCGCCCTATGTCCTCGAAATTAGTAAATTGAAAAACTATCAACCATCGCTTGCGCAGATATGGGGAAACATATTTTGATGGTCAGTTGGTTCAGAACACAAGATTCAACAAGGATGCCATTAATATCATTCTCAACTAATACATATACACAGAACAAGAAACGGGGCGCCTGGTTGCATAGACATTTAAAAGCTTTTGACACGTGTGCACGAGGGGCTCACAGTACAAAACTCTGCACTAACTTCAACCTGTCTCATACTCGTAAACTCCTCTGAAACTTCCTAGACGGCCGTCCCATGAGAATCAAATTAAGGCTGTTCTAAAACTACTTCACACTAAATGCTGGAGTACCCCAGGGATCTGTCCTTCCCCTACCCTTTACATTTTATACACTAACGACATTCCAACACCTGTATACCAAAACTCCATCACACTAGCCTATGCAGACGACATTACAAAACTTATCATCATGCCAATATAGATTTACATCACACACAAAAACAAAATGAGGTCGACAGGATAGCCTCTGGGAAAAAATTGGAGGATCAAAACCAATGCAGCAAAAATCCAGCATTCATTTTTTACTACGGGAAAAACGTGATCCTCCATTACCTGTCGAGCTCGGAACAGCTGACACCCGACTTACCCCCCATCACCAAATCTGCCACTGTCCTTGGCTTTTTAATTTTAAATTCTCTTACACGGGCACATTCACTCAAGGATGCAAAGCTAAAAGGCCTTGCGGGCCTTACAAGCTGAAACTGCCTCCCAAACGCACCAAAATACACCTCTACAAATCCCAAATACGTCCTTTGATACTTACTCTCCACTAGCATCTTCTTGCAGCAAAAACGAATTATTAAACTGCAGTGTGTCCAAAACCCAAGACACTGCACTGGGTGCTTGATGTCAGATTGGAGGACTTTGGCACAGCGAGTCTCTCCATGCCAATTAGACACCCCTGCGCTGAATCTGTACTGGAAAAACGCTCAGTGCCCAGACAGATAGACAAATTGGACGCGAATGACTACTGGACCTCTCTCCTTGATGAAGACATTGCAGGGCCCACAAACCAACACAACCTTTTCTACTCTTGTATGATCCTGCTCCTAACCTATTTACAAATAAAACCCAGGATTCTTGACGCACGTTCGCCTTAGCGAACGTGCGTCAGAGACATGGCTCAATTTCACAATCCCCTTAGCGTAATCTTCGCCCGTTCCTTCCTCCCGTTACCCCACCGGGAAATCCCAACAGTGGGCCTGAATTTCTCTTTCATATCTGTCCCCTATTGCCTTCGCTGCTGGGTTAAGCCCTGGCTCTATTTCTAGACTAAGGGAAAATCCTCCCAGCACTATTCTTCGTCTGTCCGTCTTCCCCGCTCATCCCCTTTGGGATCTTACTGAAACTTTCGTTCGTTCGTTCGTTCCCATGCTGTACTTTCTACAAGATTGATGGATGAACACATCGACTCCAGGCTGAGGGAAATGATTACCTCAAAACTCCTCCTCAAAATCATTCCTGCTTTGTATAGGGAATGATGAAACCACTGTTGTGGTTTAGACTTTTTTTAATAAGATTCCCAATGTTGAATAAGTGTCTCACTTCTTCAACTCTTCGGTTTTCAAAATCATTCATCACACCCAGTTTTTGTATATATGTTTTATGAAGATCTGTTGGATTATAAAGTTAAAACAATTGATAAACAAATAGAGAGAGAGCAGAGAGTGACTAGCTCCTTTTAAGTTTACTAACCATACCACGGGCGGGGTTTGAACCCGCGATCAGAGTCTCAAAACTCCATACCATTGGATGAATCTTATTGAAGCTAGATGGCCCAGTGGTTAACGTGACAGTCTTGAGTTTTGAGACTCTTGACGCGGGGTTCAAACCTCACCCGTAGTATGGTTTGTTTGCAATCGTGTCATTACGAGTTCGTGAGTCAAAGCTTACTATATTTCTTAGACTTCTAGTCTAAGAAATATGTGCAGGTAATATAGATATTATTGCTATAACAGAGACCTGGTTCAACCTGAAAAATAAAGAAATGCCTTCTGAATGTCACACACAATGCTATAAACTATTCCACACTGATAGGGTCAACAGGAAGGGTGGTGGAGTTGTGATGTATGTCAGAGATGATTTAAACTCTTGTCTTAGACAAGATATAAGATTAGAAGCATCGGACACAGAATCTGTTTGCAACAATATGACAGAAAATCTTGAGTCTAGTGACTTTCTTGATACGGTTCAGGATTGTTTTATAAAACAGTTTGTGACAGAACTAACTAGAGGAAACAATCTGCTTGACTTGGTTCTTGCCAACAAAGAATCACTAATTAATAATCTTGAGGTTAGTTAGCTAGGGGAAAGTGATCACAAGTCAGTTTCAATATATCAGGAATTACCCAGATAACTGCAATCAAGTCTCTGTCCCAGACTTCAACTTGGCCGATATCACGATACTGAGAAATTACCTGGGTGGGCTAAACTGGAAAGATCTGACTATGGGTCAAGTAGGTGGTGTTGGTTGGCAATATGACGTTTTACAGTTCTAGCTGCCCAGACAACTTTTGTTCCTAGTAGGGAAATTAGATCTAACAAAAATGATCCCAAATGGATAAACAATAGATTAAAACATCTCACTGGTCAAAAGAGAGGCATATATAGGCGTATCAAAAGAGGAGATGGGCAGTTAACAAATGAATATATTCAATTAAGAGAGAAATTAAAAAAAAGGAATAAGAAAAGCTAAAAGAGATTAAGAAGCTAAAGTCGCAAGGGATTCGAAGACTAACCCAAAAGGTTTCTTTCAGGTATACAGAAGTAAGATTAGGGACAAGATTGGCCCACTCAAAAGTAACTCAGGTCAGATCATTGACAGTGATAAGGAAATGTGTAAAATTTTTAACTCTTATTTCCTCTCAGTTTTTTATGTAGGAAGATACTAGTGAAATTCCAGAAATAATAAATTATGTAAAACAGGTCGATAATAAGCTATGCACGATCAGGGTAACTAGTGACATGGTCCTCAGACAAATAGAGAAATTAAAACCTAACAAATCCCCAGGTCCTGATGAACTGTTTGCAAGGGTGTTAAAGGAATGTAAAGAGGAACTTAGCATACCTTTGGCTAATCTTTTCAATATATCACTACAAACTGGCATAGTGCCAGACAAGTGAAATTAGAGGGGATATGATTGAGGTGTATAAATGGAAAACTGGAATAAATGAAAGGGATGTAAATAGCGTTCTAAAAATATCTAGCCAAGACAAGACTCGCAGCAATGGTTTGAAGTTGAAAAAATTCAGATTCAGGAATGATATAGGAAAGCACTGGTTTGGTAATAGAGTTGTGGATGAGTGGAACAAACTCCCGAGTACCGTCATAGAAGCTAAGACTTTGGTAGTTTTAAAAACTGGTTAGATAAATACATGAGTGAGTGTGGGTGGGTGTGAGTTGGACCTGACTAACTTTTCCTAATAGGTCTGATGCCGTGTTTCCTTAAATGGATGTAATCTGACTTGACCTGACTAGGTGGGTCATTGGTTTAAACCGAGAGGTGACTTGGACCTGCCTCGCATGGGCCAGTAGGCCTGCTGCAGTGCTCCTTCTTTTTTTTTGTTCTAAAGTTAACAAAATCTCACCCATCTCTGTACAAACATCGCATCATGACGAAATAAATTATTATTATTATTATTATTATTATTATTATTATTATTATTATTATTATTATTATTATTATTATTATTATTATTATTATATTATTATTATTATTATTGCTCTACGCAGTGTTTTTAACTCACTTTAGGAGACAGTGTACATATATAATCAATATATAAAGCTGAAAAGTTACAAACCTGATTGTCGTCCATCAGTAAGAAAGTGAAGGTCGTCCCAGTGTGGACGATCAGAACATTCTGTCTTGGAGAACACTTCCTTCACCAGTTTAAAGTTACAGATGAAAGTCATGTCTACACTTCCAGCTCTCACTCTGCAATGATGTGACTTTTGTGACAAGGTTGTGTTTAAACATGATAATGGTATATAATGCAGGGCGGAATTAAGGAATGGGGTTCAGGGGCTACAGCTCTGGGTCCTCCGGCAGCTGAGAGGCTTCCAGAAAATGGTGTTTATTTTTCCATCGTGTTGGTATTTTATGCTATTCATCTCCAATGGTACCTAACTCTTGCACATGTGTCTTACTTCTCACAGCTGTTGTTCGTCAGGAAATAAGACAAGTGTTTCCTCACACAGATTAAGTTTATTTAGGTACAGGAACACTGGTGGACCTACATTTCTCGGGCTCTGAAGTTTAATGTTGGAGGCCC